>JAQFZH010004057.1:0-12630 GCA_034695485.1 Entomobrya nivalis | reverse complement strand
GATGGCGGTTATGATTATACATGCAATTATGATACATAATATGCAGTATCCAATTTGATATGCGCATATACTTTTCTCTTGAGTAAGAAATGATGTGATATCGATGTTTGCTTGTATGCATCCATTTCACCATATAATGATGCACTACCAAAATGTTGCAATTTGCTTTCAACAATGCAATGGTGTTGCTCTGTGTATACTATACAGAGTATCTGATGAAGTCATTCAACACAGTCATGGATCTAAACGCATGCATAATATTTTCATTTATGATGAGATGATGATGAACTCACTCGCACTCTCCTCGCATAATAAATGCAGTTGTAGACAGCAGCAGGGAATGGAACGTGAGAGAATATCAATTTCAAATGCGATGGTGGTAAAACAAGCAGAAAACTCAACAGGATGCTGCACACAAAATGCAGTGGTTTTCATTAATGCTGCACCATCGTTCATTTAATATTCCAGAAATTGAAATAGAAACGTTGACGTGCCTACATTTACACACATTTGCATACATACAAGAGAAAAGGCACAAGTTCGCGAAGACAAGGGTCAAGTTACCCATAAAGTACATTATGAAATGAAGTAACAACTAACTTAATTGAGTTGTTTAGTAAGCATGCATACACATGTGATATAGGTATTATGTATGTATTATGCAAGTGATGCTCACTTTTAGAAGATGAGTATCTCTGCGGGATAATATCTTTGTATTCTACCAAGTCTATATAAATGTAAGCGAATTTGAGTTGTAATGCAGTGGGCCCGGTCGATAGTTGAATATTTTAGCAGACCTAAGAGACCAATGAGAAGGAAGATCTTGAGTGCGAGTGTGTGTATAAAATTAAAAGACAAAAAAGAATATAAAAAACTTTCACTATTTTCTCCGTCTCTTGGTCTTTCTCTATTTTGAGCCATAAGAAATAAAAGATAGATGCATTATGTGAGTGGGTGAAGTAGTACTGGCATAACCGCATGACATATAGTTGAGTCACACGTTTCGTAGATGTTATTTTTATGTGCACATATTATGTATATGTCTATGTATGTGTTTGTGTGGAAGATAAAATTCAATTCCAAAGTACTTTCTGGGCTGGCAGACACAGCAGTAAAAATTACTATTGGCTTTGGACATAAAAGAAGTCCTGAATAAGCTCTAAGGATCATTTTCCTTATTCGCACCAAAATGACTTAAAACTCGTCTTCCACTTGTTCTTCTTCTTCAAACCCAGCACTTTTATTTTGCCAAACACCAGTAGCAAACGAGATTTAGCATTTTTTTGTAGTTTCTAATATTATGCAGACGTAGACGAGTAGCACGTACGTATGTACCTACATGTACTTATATATCCCTTTTTCAGTAAGCTTATAAAGATGACACCCATCCTCTGTCACACCACCCGCAATTCTTATTTTTCTAAACTTTCCTTAGCCAACAAGCCAACTTCAAACTTGTATGCGTGTGTGTATCTGGCTAGGTAGGTAGCCAGATGTGCTTCCCATTTGAAACCACTTGAAGAACAGATTTATTAAATCCTTAGCGTTATGAGTTTAGAAGAGATGCAGAAAGAGAAGAAAAAAATCTTTTACTCCTTACTACTTTTATATAATAATAATACTTTTAGTGTAAATAGCACAAGTTGAAGAGTTCTTTTTAGCTATTTCTTTTTCCAACTCAATGGTGGTAGCAGCATTCAAAGAAAGTAAGTTAAGTTTAGGTATTCATATTACCTCAAAGTTAAGCCAGCCATAACATAAACTTTGGCACAGTTTAACTTTTTGGGCTTAACATTGGTTTTGTACTTGGTAATAGAAATAGTGGAAATGTGCTACCATTATGTTTATAGAATTCATGGACAACTGCTATTACTACTGCTGCTATTTTTGCGTGTAAAAGTAAATAGGTAGTAATAGCAGGGCAGTATAAAAAGGTCATATGCATAAAAGAGTGAGTGTGGAGGAATGGGGTAAAAGACTGTTTGCGTGCCTCAATAGTATTTGGCTTAGGTGGATGATGGCGGTGGATCATTCTTTTGTGGTTCTCCAAAGAGCTGCTATAAATATAAAGGAGAATTTTATGAGTTCTGGGAGGACACACTCCTGAAACAAAATACACTGCTGGTGACTCAATTAAGTAGAAATTTAAGCAAATTTTAACAGCCATAGAATAACAAGCATTCAGAAAGAAACACACGAAGAGAGAATGGGGCATTTTCGCGTGGGACGTATTATACAAAAGTCAGAATTATAGAGTAGAATCGTAGTTTAGCTTACATACATAACCCATACATTTATTCAGAAACAAACTCGCACAAAAGCCCAGCTATACAATGAAAGTAGTTCCAAGTTTCTATGAAACTTTCATTGAATTTCTTTATCAATTCATTTGCGAAGGTCCTTACTTAACCAGGGATATTTCCGTGTGTGCTTTGCAAAATCTTGAATGCATTTTAAGCGTACTTTTTAAGTTCGCCAAGTTTTCTCTAGACAGTTCTTATATCCTTCAGTTAAGTTTTATTATGGGTACGTACCGACCTCCTACATGGATGATGATGATGGGGACGTGCATAATAAATGAATGGATATAACGTGCTTTGTTCCGTCCATTTTCTTATCATTTTTGTTTAGAATACAATAAGACTCTTTTCTATCATCCCACCTTGGATATAATACAAAATGTTATACAATTCAAGTTAAATAAAAATAATAAAGTTTCACTCGCATTGAAGTGCTGCCACTAAACTATTATTGTCAGGACTCTGTACTCCATGTTGCAAATACATGTAATTCTAAATAAACGCGTAGCATCCCATTAAATATAAGTACTTTTTCCATGCATTTTTAAGTCTTTCGATAGTCCAAGACTCAAATGAGTTTTTCTGCTACCAGTTGTGCCCATAAGACACGATACATTTTTTTGATTCATTTAGGACATGGAATCTACCTATTTGGTTTAAAGAAATGTTAGTTCACTGCAATGTTCAAGTCAGAGTATTTTTTCGTACTTGAGTATTGTCATGTTCTCAGTCTTTTTAAAGAAGTCTCTTGAGATACAGAACTTCAGTAAGGGTTTTATGCATTGCATGCATCCATGTTTATAAAATATTTAACTATTTTTGTTCTTTCGTAGCTGTTTTTGAATACATATATCAAATAGAAGACTTTTATTTTAAAAACTTTAAATGATTTCGTATTCTGAGGTAAAAAGGGATAATTTGGATTGCTACGAAAAATACGCTGATTAAAAGCTGGAAGGAAAACAAAATGAGATACTGTACCTAGATTCATTCTATTGTGGTCATCAAGCTTTTGTTTTTAGACGGGTTTTCAAAAGTCTCTAATGTGAATCATTCTAATAAGAGTAATGGGTATTGAACGGAATGGACAAGCTTTCATTTGCACTGTCAAGGCCATTTGGTAAACAGTGTACATACCCTACTTACCATCAAGCTAGATTCCTCACAACGGTTTCTACTCGAGATGTTGTTGTTGCCGTGTAATGAAACGAAAGTCGAAAAGAAAAAAAGTATACATTCGGCTGTTTTTATTTATTTCATGCTTAACTAGCACAGAACTACTACTCCTGTTTTTATTAGACACAATTTCCCTGTGTTCTTTTCCTTTTATTTAGTTTGTTGAACTTGTGAGGCTATGCAGCCCCCAAATAAAGTGTATACATATTCTACGAATAAGACATGGTTATAATAAAGCTCGCTCTCATGCTTACATTCTCTTTTCATTTTGGTGTTTCCTTCGGGACTCAAATTCCGGTTTTACATGAATTTCTCCCACCAGAGGACCACATTTTGGTAATCTGGTTGAATGGAAAGATCTGACTAAACGACCCCTCTCTCCGTCTACGCTCTTCAACAGTGTCTACTTTTTCTCTTCTGAGAGCAGTCCACCAAACAGCATTGTTGCGTAATACGCCAAGGTATATAAAAAAAGAATATGAATACTTCAGACAAGACGAAGGAAGAGAGAAAAAGCAGTGGTGGTAAAAAGCTTTATTTATTATTAGCTCCGCCGCACAGTACCAACACAAAGAAATATACTGCTGGTAGGCATAATGCACTCCGAAAGCTCCCTGAAACAAAGGCCAAAAGATATATTTCACATGTTACCGGAATTTGTGTAGGGATTTGGTTTGGACGCAGTAAAAACTAAATAGTGAAATGGAACCGTCATAGATAAAACAGAGGAACCTTCAGGAAAATACCTTCGGCCATACAAATTTAGTATTACAATAGATTATGTTGCTTTCTATGCGTATGAATTCGTTGGTTGGGAAGATGATGACATCATCTCTGTAAGGTCGACTGTTTGTACATTTTTATAGTTAGCGTAGCCTCGTCCTCCTTTTATTCATACACTCAGCATTTTTTTCAGCAAAATGTGAAATAACCTTTGCATTCAGTCTATCAAAAAGAAAAGAAACGGGAAGGTAGTAGGTAGAATAGTAGTAAATATAAAATACAAAATTTTACTTCCAACATTGCTAGGAAAGTAGCAAAACCTAACGAACGACTTCCTTTCCTCATTCCTGTTGACGCTGATGGCTTTTCACTTTCTATTTTCTTTGGTACCACTGGCCACTGAGCATATAGTAGACTTGTGTGTAAAATGCTGCAAGAAATAAATGTGCACCAACAGAAAAAAACGAAGACTTGGTTTTAGAGTTGAATGAATGCGCATCTTTTCGAAAGACCACATACATTAAAGCGTGCCAAATGAAAAGGAAGTGCAGACCAACAAAAAGGTTGGTTGGCTTTTGGAACGAAAAAGTAACCAGAGTAAGAAGACATGAAGATGGCATGTTCATGAGTTAAAAGGAGTATGCAACAAAATTTATGTCTATTTCCGCTTTTGAACAGAGCATATAATTTTGAGAAAAAAGAAAAATCAACATTTTCATGGAGAGAAACATAAATAGGAGGTATTCAACCTTTTAATGTAGTAAATATTAAAGATTTTTGGAGAGAAAATATTAATATTTTCATACAAAAGCCAAGTAGTAAAAGAATCCAGTATTCTTATGTAGTTTTAGTTAAATTGCGAAACGCAAAAGAAACCTCATAAATGCATTGGGATTTTTTTATACCAAATGGTTCAGTAAAAGTAAGAAAATCTTTTGAAGTCTCTTTACCAAAGTTCTAAAAAGTGCATTTCCCCAAGAAAGGCAGGTTTCCAAGAATGGATCACTAGATATTGTAATTGCATAGGACTTTCAGTTTCCTGCATTTTTCCTTTTCAAACTGGAGACATCATACTGTGCGTTGCAGGACACAAATGACTTTTGTGCAGAAGAAGAGGAAAACGAAGTCATAAAAGTTTGTACAGTGCACACTGTAATACCTCAGTTATGTTCAGCTGTCTTCTTTTTGCTGCCAACCCTCAAGCTATAGTCACACAGATGCAACTATCATTTCAGTTTCATGAAAAATGTCTTGATCTCCACAAGAGAAAAACGTAAAGAGACATGGGAAGTGCATTTTTTTGCTTTCACTGCCACGGCCATGCATCCTTCCTCCTCAGTCAGTAAACAAAGACAAAAAAGCTGTATTTTTTACAAAAAAATCTTTTAAAGAAGACCCTCTTGGTACTACCCCCTTTTATAACGATCTGACAATCTAAAAATACTCAACGGAAGAAGAAGAAAAGGAGTGCACTTGGCTTATGTACACAGAGGTAATTTAGCAGCTGGAAAAAAGAGCATTAGTATCATCCTCATCTCCATCGTCTGGAGTTGAGATTATCATCATATGCAGCAAGAACGTGATCATGTCATAGCATGGGGCGGAGGGTCATTCCATCTATTTTTTATGCTAGTGAATTGCAAACTGGAAATATCGTCATCATCATGATCATCAGTAAACTATCCTTAAAGATAAAACGCACTACAACTTTTTCCCTTCACTTTGTAGTCTTGCAGGGAACTCACTTTAAAGAATGATTATAAAAACAGGACCAGAGTAACAGCAGCGTAATGGAAGCATAACAGCAAAACAACAATAATAATAACGACTAAAGGCACAGTGGTGGTTGGTAGTACTTTTATAATCATAATGGCAAGAAGAACACTTAAACGGCAACTGCTGTTATGTTTTTATGTGATGCATTGCGGTAAATGCTTGAATGAATGAGTGTGTTTTCTGCACCGCATCCTTTTATGTGTATACTAACTTACAAGATACTTGATGTTACTTCCACACCGCTGTCTCTCTGTCTTTCCCAAACTTTTATTTGTAGTACCTACACACAAGGCCAAGGCAAAGAAAGTGAGAAGCTTGGAGGGAGGATAATGTCAGTGAAGCTGTTTTGCTATGTGCAAGTGAGTGTTGGTCTATAAAAAGTCCATGTATGGTCATATAAGATACACACACATACACACATACTAGAAACGCATCACACGATTACTTGTATGTCTCAAAGGAAATGCACTAACGACTAAAATGCGAAGGAATGAAGAAATAACCTTTATAAAGTTGCACATACACACATAGTAAAGTACAAATGCAGAAAGGCTATTATAAGAGGATATAGGAATGTGGATGAGACTCAAGTGTGCAACAACATTCTATTCTCATCCTCTTCCTTATCCCTTTGTTTTTTCACTGCTTTGAACTAAAAAGACAGAGTAAAAAGGGAAAAGTTTTTTCTCTCTCTTTTGGATGATATGGATGAATGCTGCTGATACTGTAACAGTCACAGTGGTAGGTGGGGATAAGAGTGCATTGCATCCCAGAGAAATTGACTTTTTTTCTTTAAGAAGTTGTAGTAGAAGCAGTGGGGATGATGCTTTTACTGCCTGTGATGTGATGATAGTGTGCCTTCAGTTTGGTAGTCGGTGAAGGACTAAGAAGGAAAAGTTTTCAGGACGTGCTTAATGTTATTTTTTCAAACACCCCAGCCGTGTAGTTAGCTCTTCCGGATTGAAATTCCCGAAAGACGTTTGAAGAATGAAACAAAAGAAGGGAAAAGCCAACAAGAAAAGTAGAGAAAATGGACCAAAGTGCACAGAATAAGAAAAAAAGTCAAGTGCAGTAAAATGTGGAAAAAGATTTAGAATTTTTGTACGTGTTTCTTTCTTCGAGAAGTACATAGAATAGACACATAGTGCACACACGAATGAATTATGTGAAATAATGGGATGATGATGATGATAATGATGACCGTGTGTAGAAATAAGGAGAAATACGGAACTACTAGACATTCGACTCGATACGGTTTTCGCAGAGAATACTAAACAAAACGAAAGCACTGTTTGATATTTCGTAAGATAAATATCTCACAGGTGGATAGTTTGGCATTGGGATTGAAGCACGGAATTATTTTTAATTTCCGGAGATGTGAAATCATAATTGATTGTTATTGCTTCAGAAAATCTATTATTTTGAAGTTGGGAAACATCTTACAAGGTTCTTTTTATTATGAAAGAAGTAAAAAAATGAAGAAGCTAAAATTAGTTCATAGTACCCCCAAGACATTAAAACTAAAGTTGTAGTACAATAACTTACGAATAATTAAAGTAGTAAAACAGCGCAATAATCAAAATAACAGGGAAAACAATGTGAGTTTGAGTAAAACGACAAGTTTCATCTGATGGAAGCTCATAACAATGGATATTAAGGTTAACGACATGACACACAAGCTGAAAAAGAAGAAGAAAAAAATGCGCAAAAGCGCAATAACATTAGTCGGATTAGAGGTCCATTGAGAGGTACTTTCGCAGTGTAATGATTATTGTTGTAGTTATAGCCATGTCGAAGTTGTTCATGAATCATCTAAATGAGGTGCGAGGGTTCAAAAGTTACTATTATAACTAGTGGACCAAAAATGATATATTTCACAGATTTTCACAATGGAACATTATGTACATTTTCTATAAAATAACATGCCCTTTTTGGTATTATTATACGATATCCTTCCAACAAATTTATTATCACAACATTGAATTCTAGACTGGGAAAGTTAAGGCATTTCCATTTCTATACATCACTCTGCTCTGCTCTACTCGTAATCCCATTAAGGGGCGTAAACCATACTAATAATAACGACTTTGATTGTGAATAATGCAGCGAAATTTCTAAATTGGACAAAAGTAGAGGTAGTTTCTAGTCGAATTAAGTCATATAAACCAAAACAGCAATAGCATCATACATATATGTACCAGGTTTACAATGTGCAGCTTTTCTCCATACATCTTTCTCTAATCACATGCGTTGATATATATGTATATAACACCACCAGCCTTATTACTTTGCCTGCTTTTACTAGAATAAAATAGAAAATCGCACAGAATAATAATAATAAGCCATTGTAGATTCATCCACCACGGAGCACACAGTTTTTCCATTATATTATGGCGGTGGTGTTGCTGTGCTCGTGTAATAATGAAAATCCCAATCCAATCTAAAATGCATGCATCCCTGAATTGCATTCCAGGATCTTGATTCTAGATCCTGTTGAACATTATTTGTCCCATTCTGGTGGTTTTTGTTCTTTGTGTTAGTATTACTATTATTACGATGTGATGTGCATCTGCTTTCCTGGAAAGTACGGGAAAAGCACAGGAACCACTATGCTATCATCACTCCAACACTGCTGACTCGACTTTATTCACAATCATCGCCATTGCACTGTTTTTGACAAGAACCTTTTTTCTGAGCCCTTCGGTGGTGTGGTGATGGTGATCCCACGTAAAATGTATTTTGTACTTGATGAAAATCATGAAGGGAGATTGAGAGAGGGCTAATGAATGCATGCTTCACTGAGAAATGTGAATGACGGCAAATTTATAGGATGATGTTCTGTTCAAGATTTGATATTGTACTTGTATGCATCATTTTATATATTCTGCCTGCACAATACAAAGTACAAGGAATAATTCTGTCGGCCTGGCTGACATGCTGTGATTAGGAATTATGACTAGCTTCTAGGAAATACGTAGCAGTAAAATAACAAAGAGAGAGAGAGAGAGAGAGAGAGAGAGTTTTGATTCCTCTTGTCTATGTTGAATATAATATGATTGAAATGCCAAAAGTTGTTGTCCAGCAGTACTCATATTATATATCCTACCAAGAAGATCCTCCGTAGGGAAATAACTTGTGGCCCGTGTGCACTCACCGTACATAAGTCAGACTATATGCGTATGTGAGAGTGTGTACGTTGTTGTTAGAATAGGAGCGCGAGCAATTCGCAGAGAAGTAGTATTATTTTCTCTTTGGAGTTGTTGATCCTTTTGAACTGAACTGATGATAAGTTCAGATAGATATATATTGACTGATGCATTACAAAATGTAGAGACAGGGCTATATATTTTGTGAAGCTTTGAAATTTGATTCTCAAGCCAGTTACCTTTTACACGCCCCAGGGGTATTTATGATGGTTTTACTGTAGACATCGCATCATCATATAGTATACATTTTTATCCTTATTTCTCCGTATATAATAGAAGTAATAACAAGATTTTTTTTACAAACACATTTTTGCTTCTTGTCATTTGCCATTGAATCAACATCAACCCAAGTAATCATCGTAGCAAACAACAAAGCATCAAGAGAATTCGTACACCGTACGTTCGTCGTACGCACTGTAATAATATAATGATGATGAGTACGTGGTAAGTATTTTTCAAGTACAATCAATCCAAACTTTCGTACTTGGTACTTACGTACGTACGAACATCCTATCAACTAAGCTATGAAGATTATGATTTTTCTGATGGTTCGTTTGTTGTAGACAACAAATCCTTACGACTTTGAAGTGAAATCAATGCACTTGTCTGTCTATTTGTCGAGATTTGTGAAGAGGCTGGAAGCAGCACATGCTTGAATTGATGTTATTGTTGTTGGAGGGTGAAGGGTGCCCCATCAAACAAATAAACTCAGGTTGTACGATAATTATAATTTTTTTTCAAAAGGAACGCTGGCTCATCTTTTGTAAGCCCATATGTACAAAAGTATATGATCGACTTTCGATGTTTAAACTGAAAACTTGCTAATTGACAGATTGACAGTGTGAATGTATCAATTTTCTATGAAGTGGTTTTTGTGAGATGGTACAAAGCCAAAGTTGAATGTGTGTGATGTTAGTTTATCAATTTGGCTGATAGTTTTAATTTTGATTTTTCAAAACAGATTGCAAACTTTATTGTACGTGTGTTGTATATTCCAGTCTTGATTTTTTTTAGCATGGGAACGTTTATTTATAGCGTAGATTTTTGAATTGCCAAGCTGTCCAGAAACAAGACGCAGATTGACAAGATTTTTTCTTGATAATTTCACGTATGTATGACATGAACGTATAGTTTCTTTCATCTTCTTTCAATCTAGAGAGATTATGAATAGAAAATGGAGAAGGGTGCAGATATGTGTTTCTTAAAATTATTTCATTGTCCTTGAGAGATACTCCTGGTAATATCATAAAATATATTATATTGGATAAGACGTTCTTAAAAAGTTAACAAAGTACAAAAACATACACGTTTGCAGGTGAGCATGCTCTCCCCAAACAGGACGTTAGCAATTAAAGTAATGACAGAAATAATTACTGCACTCATAGGACTTATCTTAATTACCCAAGTGCCAGTAAGCTCATTCTTTTATTATTATTACAACAGTTATACAAGCATAAAATAAAACTCCTTGAGACAACCAATTTAACGAGAGAAACTAAAAGAATAGGCCCAGTCTTTTCACAACCCTTTTACAAAAATACACACTAACTAGTAACAGAGAGAGATGTAAGGTATTTCTGAGTGTTTAGGGAATATATTGTAGTGATTGGTGCTCATATATTGTTGAGACGATGAGGATGAGATTGCACTTCAGTTAGAGTCGACGGGTATCATAATGCACACCTCTAAAAATGTGTATGAATTTTTGGAAATAATTAAATATGGTATGTTCTTCACTATTACGATTACCTAAAAGCTAATTTGTATTAGCGTTCTTTTGGCCATTTCATTATGAAAATAAGTATGAACAACAAGCTTTGTTATGACATTATCAAACTGTTTCGCATTTTTCTGATATTAATTATAATAAATAGGATGAAATATAATAAATAAATATTTAATTTCTCTTCTACATAATGTATATGTAAATGTATAGTTCTCGGTACACATGAAGTCGTACTACTTGCTGAAACAAAATGCTACGTGAAAATAGTCCGGAATATTTTCTTCATCGATTAATAATGCTAGTGACTGTGACTAGTTCAGTTCGAAGCTGAATTTCATAAAACCAACTAAATGGCTCTACTCTACGCACCTCGCTGAGCCAAAGTAAATCACTCTATACTGTGAAAGTGATGAAAGCCCTCTGGCTGAATGATTAAGTTGGCAGCTTAATTGTGTTACACGTAGATAGTAATTACTGGACTCACAGATTCACATAAAACCTAAGCATTGAACTTCATGACTCAATATATGTTTGATAAAATATATTTTTGCTTACTCATTTCATTTGAATAAATACCTGCTACGTCGCCAGAAACGAGAAACTTTCCATTTCACAGAACAAATACATTTGTAAATTAGTCCATAACATTATGCAGCTCAATTTTGAAGCTACGTGTATAAAACAGATATTTTAGACAAGAAGTAAAATAGTTTAATTTAAAGTATTTAAACGTAGGCATATATCATTGAGTTAGTTTGCTGAAGGCAAAGCCAGTTTTTGACTTTTGAAACTATTGGCATTTATATTTTCGACTTGCTCTTGTTTAATGCAAATGAAGACCAGGCGTATTATCCCTTAACAAATAAAAATTCAACAATGAATGCCTTCATTGAATAAGTCTAGAAACATGTATTATTCTGGATTTATTGCAGAACTTTCTGTAAGAATTGTAATGGTTACTATACATGAACTATGAACGAACATCTTCATTTATCTCAATTTTACTCTCCTACAAGAAAAAAATGTTTAAGATGTGAGATAAAACTTCATCTCTCAAGAAATAAAGGTACACCAACAATATTTGAGCACCTTGAGGTGTTTACTCATCAACGTGTGAGATGTATTTGTTCCTGTCAAACTGAAAGACAGAGGGAATGCTTATAAAAATTGGAGTCAATAAGAGAGATAGAAAAAAGATGAATTAAAGTTTAAATGTAGAGCAAGAATACTTGTGAGTTATGAAGATGAACTTTGATTGCGTTTAATCAAGCAACAGGTCAGTAAAATTGGAATCAAACTATGCAAAGACCTACAATAATCTAATTGCAGTTTATAAGTTCATTGTGGTGATGTGCTAACAAATTCAATGTAATTACCTGATATTTTTAAGTATGATGGTATTTTTTGATCTACTCTATTTTAATAAACCAGTTGAAGATAAGAAAATAAGGTCTGCGGTGTTGCCTAAAATCAATTTACGACGGATTGATGAGGTCAGTTGCAATTACTGTGTGTCCGGTTTGCATCAGTGATAAAATTGTTGGCGACTTCGTGGGAGGTAGAAGGAAATAGCAGACTTGATGTATTATATATTTTTAGAACGGTGTAAGTTAACTTGTGTGCTTATATTTTGTTCTCAGATTGGCATAATGTGATACAATAAATTAACGTGGGAAATGCTCTTGCAATCATCATCACATTGATTGCTTTACAGAAGAGTAAT
>JAQFZH010004056.1:0-12631 GCA_034695485.1 Entomobrya nivalis | reverse complement strand
AAATGAATCGAAACGTTGGATTTTAAATAAATAAATATTTAAACCAAACACTCGTCGTACCCAAAATCATTTTTAAAGATGGTTTTTTGTTCGGTTTCTTTTGGGACAAGTTTAAGAAAAGTGCTAACTTTCGGTATCGTTTTGATTTTTTGTTTGTGGAAAAAATTAAATAAAATTTGGGAAAGTTAAATACTGGATTTATGGTGAAGTTGAGATTGTAGGAGGGTTTTTTTGTAGTGGAAAGTGAAACAAGTTGGAGGAGAGAGGGGAAAGGGAAAGGTTGGCGAGTAGGAAAAAAGTAGGGTCATGTTGTGCAAAAGTTAATATTTTTTTGGAGTGTATCACTTTATTTTTGTGCAATAAGTTATAAATGTGTAATATGAGTGGGGACAGTGGGGAAAAGTTTGTTGCTGCGCTGGACGTGGGAACAACGAAGATCAAGTGTTTGATTTTTGATAAAAGAACGGTTATAAGGGGACAGGAAACTGCGTCGGTAAGATTTTAAAATAATTTTCTTTCTTTCTGTTTATTAATTATTAATAGTAGATTAATGTTTGCACTTATCTTTTGCATGAGTCATCATGAGTAATCAAATCAAGATAGATGGTAATTAATTGCTGCAAGCATTGACATGACATGTGTACATGCTGCTTTAAGTCAAGATAAAGATTTTTAACCCTTTCCTTCAACAGACCATACTAATTAAATGTATTTTTTCTCACGTTGGTTAAGTTGGTTGAACTAGCCTTTCATATTGCATAATAGTTTTTTTTAGGTCTTTGGGTACACCGTGGGCACTAATGAACGTGTAAATTCTGTTTGAGATTTTGCATCTGATCTTGTAAATCATTTTGGATGTTGGACAACTTTGTGAACCAACAGATTAGAGTGATATTACTTGTACTAATGCGCTTTTTATGTCAAAAGATAAAAAATCTCGGCCTGAAAATGCATAGTAGACTATGTAAAGTAATATCATAAAATCTTACACTCATTTTTTTCAAACGATAAGATATGATTTATAGGTACAATGCTTAGCGTGTCTTTTTGTGCAAATTTCATTTTAGAATTTTATGGAAAGAATGCTACATATTTTTGTGAGTAATTGAGTTCATTATGCTGCGTGCGTATTTTTATGGCCTTGGCCCAATGATAAAATGAGTTACGCAGTCAAAATACACATTTATCAAAAAGTTAATTGGACGTGGTGGCTATTAGTATCCATACAAAAGATGTAATGAGACAGGAGGTAAACGTATTATTCAATTATTGATGGACACATGATACATGATTAACTTTTCGAAAGAATGGAAAAGGATTGCGTGTTATAATGGTGATGATGACAGGTGAATTGTCATTGTAGGTAACGGTATTGTACAGTTGTCAGTTTTCGTAACACATTGCGACAATGACATGGCTTATATGCATAATAATGATTGGATGATACTCCCAAGTCCCGTTCCAAGTATTCTACTTAATTTGCTCTGAAATTAGAGTAAAACTTTGAAATACATTTGGATTCTTTTGAATTTTACCAACTTATTCTTCTTAAATTATAGTCGTGTCTCGTGTCTAGTACCGTAATAAATGCTCGGGTACTTATTTTGCATCAATTGCGGCGCTTGTCATTTTAATATATCACGTCTAAAAAATTGCATGATTTTAAAAGAAAAATTGTGCGATTTCCTGCAAAATTATTGTTTTTCAGCGACTCATGCTACTATTAAATTCAAAGAAAAGAACAATTGGTAGCGTGCAATACTTTATCAACCGTTTTTAGACAATACAAATAGTTGAACATGTTTAACAGACATGCGCAGAAATCGAGGCACCATCAAGCTCTAAGAAATAAGGTAAAAAGAGTTAAACTGGGATTTTGCAATTTTTATTTGCTTAATCACTTCACGATCACACCGACTCAGGCGACTCATCTCATCCATCATTCTGAATCCTGAAGTGAAAAGGGTATAAACTAAATCAATGAACAAAGTATTCAAAACTTTACTAATGCATCTAGTTAGACTCATGGTAGGTGCACAAAAATGATTTATATAGATGGATGAATTCAATGGGCATGAAATAGTATTGAAGGGATTTGAACCAGAAATTTTTATATTATGCTGAGTTAAGCTGCAATTGCAATCCAACCTGCTATTAATATATTGCACCAAAATTTACACAGAAGCAATAAAAGAAAACTGGATCTTTGAAGAAATGTAAAAAAATGTGAAATTTTTGCAAAAAATTAATTTACCATTTTACCGAACAAAATCTAATTAATACGGTAATATTGATAGGTGAACGCTCACATAATCAGCTTTTGAAGGCGTTTAGGGAAATGCTCATATATATTTTCATTGCATTCTATTTATTTAGCGTTGGGTCGGTGAGTTTTTGAAATGTTAATTAGCCTTAAAAAATGCTGGCATCGCTTGTTGCATTTTGTATTTCAAACAATCGTGATTTTTTTTACCAAACGAACATCCTAATAATTAAAAAAGTATGATAATATTATTAACTACTGTATCTTTTATTACATAAAAACTAAACGCATCTCATTTCATTTAATTATCTTTTTTGTGGAGATCGTGAGATTCACGAAATTTTGCAGAATAAAAAAGTTTTTATGCTTTGTATTTTCACTAATTACTGGTTTTACTACCTGCTCAGACGATCTTTACGTTCATGTTTTTCAGTAATTAAACATCAGCTATTCATATATGTACATATACTCATGTAGAAATGCTAATTATTAATTACCTGTTCCTTTACCTGTACAAGTGTATCTATTTCAATTTTAATTATCGATGTAATTTATGTTTTTGTTTATTTGTTCAGATCCGCTTGGAGTACCCAAAGGCAGGATGGGTAGAAATCAATCCAAATGTACTGTGGGAACAAGTAATCTACGTGATGAAAGGAGCCGTCCAAGGTAAAAATAGTCTCATGTCACCCCAAAACCTCTCATTTGGCCAAGTATTTTATTGCAAATTAATATGTAATTTTGCTATTGTTATAGACGCCGGTATATCTCCGTCCGACATAGCTTGTATGAGCATTTCCACTCAAAGATCTAGTTTCCTGTGTTGGGACGAAAATAATAATGAACCTATCACAAACATTATCACATGGAAGGATCGTCGAGCTTCCAAATTAGTGAAACAATGGGACAATTCCCTATACGTCCGAGTAAGTAAATAACAATTTTCCACATTCCATTTTTGAAATTCAAACTTAAAAAGTAATTCTTGGGATATTTAATTTTTGTGATAGACTTTCCGCTTAGTTTGCAAATTTTTGTATGGAGTCACCAAAAATAGAAGATATCTCTCCGGCAGTGTTCTTAGGCTAATGAATGAACTGGTAAGTTATTAAATTTTGTAATTTAAGTTGGTTTGTTGATTAAATGGGGAACTGAAAGAATAAAATGTTTAATTTAAAGGTTTCAATGAGATTACTCTGGGTTCTCGACAACATTCCCGGAATCCGAGAAAAAATAGCCATGAACCAAATCAAATTCGGCACCCTAGACACCTTCCTCATTTACAAGTTAACGGAAGGGGAACACCACGTGACCGAGTTTAGCAACGCTTGTGTCACCGGTTTTTTCGATCCTTTTGAAATGGGCTATGCAGACTGGGCATTAAAAATGTTTTCCATTCCGAGTTCTATTCTCCCAAAACTTGTGCCCACCTGTGGCAAGCATTTCGGTTCCTGTAAAATATTTAAAGGGGTGGACATTCCAATAAGATGTTGTATAGCAGATCAGTCAGCATCCATGTTTGGTTCCGGATCCTTTCGCAGAGGAAGTGTCAAAGTGACTTTGGGAACTGGAGCGTTTTTAGATGTAAATACAGGAGATAAGCCACATGCCTCCGTGGGAGGAATTTATCCTTTGGTTGGATGGAAGTATGGCTATGAGCTGAGTTATATTGCGGAGGGAGCATCTCATAATAATGCCAATGTTATCGAGTGGGGCAAGTCGATTGGCTTGTTTAACAATGTACAAGAGTCTAGTGACATTGCACAAACTGTGCCCGATTCGGGTGGCGTCTTTTTCATTCCTGCCTTTCAAGGTTTGCAAGCACCGTACAATGATAATGGAGCAGCTTCGGGATTTTTGGGGGTTACTCAAATGACTAAAAAGGCGCACATGGCGAGGGCACTTTTGGAAAGCTTGGCGTTTCGTGTTCAACAGTTGCTCAATGTGCTGCAGTCTGAGACGGACTTTGAATTTGATCACATTAAGTAAGTACATACATAATAGTAAATAACTAATTATAACAACAGTTAAATTTTACATTTGGTTCTGATAATTATTTGAAGGGTTGACGGTGGAGTTTCCAATAATGATTTTATTTGCCAAACTATTGCCAATTTAACGGGGAAACGGGTGGTAAGACCAATTTGCAAGGAGATGACAGCTCTGGGTTCGGCTTTCATGGCTGGAGTAAATGCTGGTGCGTACATCGTTTGATGACTTTTTATTATTAAATTGATTATTTTTACAATAAGAGTTAATTTTGGTGTTTTTTTCAGGATTTTGGGATAACAAAGAATGTCTAGAAACGCTATACAAAGTAGACAAGGTGTTTCATCCGAAAGAGGAACTGGAGCACACTCTGCTGAAAACATTTGCCGAATGGGAACGTGGCGTGCAGCGATTTCTAAAATGGAACAACAATGGCTCATAATACTAATGAAAGATTAATTTAATTGTAAAATAACTATTTAGTAAACTACCTAGTTAAGTAGTGATTATGCCTGCATTATCAATGAAAAAATTCTCATGCATTTCTACATTGTACATTACGTTCTCTGATTGTGAGAATAAGATTTCTTTCTTCGTGATATGCTCAAAAACTGGAGAATTACTTAATTAACTTATTAATCTTAAATGTATTTGGCTTAATGGATCAATCGCGTTTTTTGTACTTTTGCGCTAATTAAGCAATACGATTGTAAGTGTTTATACTGCTTTTATGCCAATAAATTGACTAAATTAAATTCATGTGCAATAAAACTATTTGGGAAAATATTAATTCTATTTTTTTAACACTTTTATTGAAAAGTTTTAATTAACAACGTAATTATAATAATAATGATTCTAATGGATTTGCCTCCATCTACAAACTAATCAAATTGATAACAAGAAATTATTGAGAGATTTTGTGTACATGTATACATTACAAATAGCTGACCGGAGAACTAAATACATACCTCTACAAGCATGCTTACATTGATAATGTTTCTTATCGATATCGCATAACGTTCTAACATTCAACAAAGTCATTAAAGGAATTTTCAAAATTTAAAAATTCTCCACAAACAAAACACAAGTATTATGATATAATATATTTTTTATAACTTTTGCTAGTTTAAGACAAGATTGTAGTGTAGTAGATGCGTGATGCTGCTGCGGAGTAGCATACATATTTATTTTTTTAGTTTTACAATTACAACAGTACTTGATATTTATAGTGATTAAATTATGTAACACTTTTAGTCTTATCTATAAATCCTCGACTTATCAGCGAAAAAAATAGCTCGAGAAAGTCTGACTTTAATATAATATATACCTTTGTAGAATTTACAAAAAAATAAGTAAAACAAGAAAAATTACGTAACAAAAAATTGATGTTTGTTTTGGAAATAGTCAGGTCGTTTTTGTTTACTCGTCGTCATCATCATCATCATCGTCGTCGTCGTCATCATCGTCATCCTCGGCTTCATCTTCATCATCATCATCGTCGTCGTCTTCATCACCTTCGTCCTACAATCACAAATCGAAACATTAAAATTAATTCATGTTAGTAACTGAACCAATAACAAATCTGAACGATAGTTGGCTCAAAATATATTAATTCGTAAAAAATCTTACCATTGCCGCTGCGCCTTCTTCACCTCCCTCCTCAGAGTCATCTTCGTCATCATCGTCTCCCATTTCCACATCATCATCTTCGTCGTCCTCATCGTCATCATCATCCTCGTCATCAATTGGTTCTTGTTTCACAGCCTTATTTCCCTTAGCCACCAGATCCTTAGGATTTTGCTTCTTTTTCTGAGCAGTTTCTTGTTTCTTAATTTCAGTGGCTACTTTGCCAGCTTTGGCGACAGCGGCAGTGGCTTTGGCTGCTTCCACAACTTCCTTCTTTGCCTTTCCTTGTTGCTGCTGTTGTTGTTCCTTTTCACGCTTAAGGTCAACGTTATTCAATCTTCTAAACCTCATCACAATGGATTTACCACCAAGGATTTTGTTGTAGTTATCCTTGAAGGCAGTGAGGGCGGCTTCGGGAGTGTCGAACGAGACGAAAGCGAATTTACTGGGGGTTCCTAACTTGGGATTATGCTTCTTGGGAGGACATACCAACGCTCCCTTGAAAAGTTCTTCAAGTTCTGTCTTGGTGCATCCTTCAGGAAGATTGGTCACGTATCTGAAAGTATTGAAAAAAAAATCAAAATAAGATGAAGTTGGGGGTTGGGCGGAGGTGATCATAACAATTAATTTTATGTAAACTTACAATGTGTATGGGTCAATAAGTTCAGCAGGATCCTTGCTATGTCCATGCAAGTGTCCTACCTCCATGGGATCATTTTCCTTCACCTTCAGTTTACCAGCTCCAACGGATATCTTGCTAAGTTTTTCCATTTCTTTCTTGACATTAGCACCGGAACTAAGGACAATAGTAAATTGACGAGCTTCCAGGGTCTTGGTAAATAAAACACTTTCAATACTACCACTCCATCCAGACACATCTTCAGTATTGATAACTGGATCAGGCATGGTTACTTTGATAATCCTGTTGTTGGAAGAAGAAAGCTCTTGTTCGGCTTTGAGTGCTCTGGCACAAGATTGTGGGGTTCTCACATTCCTGCTGATTTTCTATAGTTAAGAATTGCATAAGTTTGATTATAGAATGGAACAAGGATTAAGTATTGTTAGTCTTCAAAAATTAGCTAATGGGTAAGAAACTTACATTTTCAAATCTGTGGAAGCGATTGGTATTCTTGTTCCTCTTCCTCCCCTCTCCATCTTGATTTTGCCTATTCTTACGATCCTTCTTATCCTTTCCTTCCTTCGCTTTGAAATCAGGCTTACTCTTCGCATCCAACTTCTTCAGAGAATCACCCTTCTTATTTCCATTTTGTTCCGACTTAACAGCTGGCGACTGTTGTTGCTTATTGAACTTTTGACTGATTCCTTGGGGCTTTGGCTTCTCTTCTGGCTTTTTAGGGGACTGTTGTGGAGCTTGTTTCTTCTCAGGGGATTCTGAATCTCGACTCTGTTTCGGCTTTTCACCTTCTTGGCGTTTACCACCTCCTGGACTGCCATTCTTGTTAAATGGCTTACCACCATCACGATCACCCCCTCCGAATCTGGGACCCCCTCTATTGAATCCACCGCCACCTCCTCTTCCACCACCGCCTCCTCTGCCACCAAACCCACCTCTACCCCCACCCCCACGACCACCTCCTCCTCTACCACCACCAGGGGAAAAGGATTTCCTTTGGAAATCACCACCACCGCCTCCTCTGCCACCACGTCCTCCACCACCGCGACCACCACCTCCAAAGGACTATTTCCAAAACAAAACACAAGTAGAAGTTTAATTAATACATTGTCATTTCATTAAAAGTTAGTTAATCATACAAGCATTTTGTACTGATTGACATACCTGTGGCCTACCACCCCTTGCCTTCATTTCAGCAACCATTTTTGAAACTTTTTATGATGATTAAACGAAAAAATACGCAACTAGTATATATCCTTAAGATATCGGATGACACTACTCAACTTTTTAAAAAACCGGACGTTTCAAACTTCACCTACTACTTCCCTTCAATATTAAAATTTAATTACGATTAAAATTGCATTTAAAAATTTAATACTTTTCCAGTAAACACCTTTCAATCAAGTGAAAAGACGACCACGAAGTATTTCCTCCGTGTGTATCACAATCAGGCTAGCTGAAGAATGTAATGAGTTGATGCGGTAGTGCAGGCATGTAACATGATGGACATGGACCATAAGCGTTTCAAATGCACGTGTTTTCTCTCCATCTCGTCATGTATTGCAAAGCAGCATCTAAAAAATCAATGCTTGATGCACGCCGCCGCTCTCGTCGTCTCCTGCCTGCAAGCTCAATGTGCTCTTTGGGCGATCTAGCTAGCCTTTCACAACTCGCATAGCTTACCAGCCTATTCTCCATTTGAGAAAAGGCAATGCCGCCGCTACTTTTTCTGTTCTGCTGCTGTGAAGATAGCCGATGTTGTTTTTGTTTGGGTATGTGTACAAGTGTACAAGGTGTGCATGCAAAATAGGCAAAATGTATTTCAACGTGTGGATCTTGCATGTTCCTCGAGAGTTCGCTCCATGACTTGTTTGAATCGAGAGGAAAATGATGGGCAAATGGGAAGCTTCAATTTCTTGTACTTTGTTGTCTTTGTTGCTTTTTCAAGAATACCTTTTTTAGCTTTGTTCCTAAATTAATTTTGATTGGTTGTTGGTTGTGATTGATGAGCTACTAATTCATTCATGTGCGTAATTGTTTTATATAATAGCTAATTAAATGTGATAATTAGTTAAATTGCTTGTGATTATTACAGTTTCATCAGACGTCTGATGGCGTCAATATCCATCATCCATATCCATGTACAATACAAGGGTGCGTGGGCGGAGGGGATTATAGTAGCCGTTAAATTGGTCCAAATTACAGGTAAAATATTTTTAATAGCTGCTAATTTGCATCGGTATTATCGACGTTGGCATTGTATTTCAGATGATTTATATGATTACTAAAGAACTAATTAAGCTATAAATAGCCAAAAAACCAACTATCATTATATCATTATTATCAACCTAATTTGAAATGTGGTATTGTATTGTATTATGCATAGCACTTAAGTAAGTGTACAAAAAATTAACAATTGAGCAGTAACAAGTGTTATTTATAGCCTGTGTAGAAAATAAACAAAAATATCAAACCAATAATCATCTTCAAGCTTTTAATTTTAATGAGAAGTTTAATGTACTCCTTGCCGGCGGTTTTTTAACTACTTTTACAGCTACAATAATACAACATACATGTTTCAAGTTTTATCTCTCACAAATCTCAATAATTTACACTTTACAAAATAATATATTTATATAGTCTCTCATAAAAATACCAACTAAAGCTTTTTTATTTATTTACAGGGTAAATAATAACTGATTATTAAGATTTACGACGGGCACATTTTAACTATTTTTTTGTGTCTGTCTGAGCCATCACGTAACACATTGAAGCATGCAAATACACGAACGATAAACGATATAAAAGTAACAAGTATCATTTAAATTTTTTAAATATAATATATACTTTTGCATGAGAAGAACCTCAGTTTATTTTTTTAACTGCAGTAACATCCGTTGGAGTTGTAAAATAATTAGGTAGTCCAAAGCTGATTATAATATTTTCCCGTAACTATCTACAGTATAATCTTCATATCAAAAATACTTTTTCAAATAAAAATTATAGCACTTCAGCACTTTAACTTATGACTTATCTCATCTCTCGGAGAAAAAAATATATTTACACAAAAGGTTTTACCCAAAAAATATGGGTTAAATGAACCATCATTAAACATAAAGGTATTTGAACTAATTAACCAAAGAAAAACAGTAATCAAATCAGATAAATGTTTGATTTTAATTTAGATGTTAAATGTAAAACACCAATTAATTTGTTATTCAAAACTAAATCACATGAAACTACTTATCTAAAGTCTAGTCTAGTCTTCCACTGGTATACTTAAAAAAAGTGCTGTACGGTGGTAACCCAACCATAAAAAATCGGTTGCGCATGTATGTATGTATATGTTTTTAAAGTGAAAGAAGGGATTTGTGGAAAAACAAATCAGTTAGCTCAGTCAAGTCAGGTGTTTAAAATTAACTGTAAACTCCTTTTGAATGATAATGTAATCTGATAAGGATAACATAACTAATTGCTGACGAACACCTCATTTTCCGGAACGCCAGCACTTTTTGTCAAGTTGATGATTTCCTTTTCAAATTCTTCCACGATTGTGGGTACATCCGAGGAATTGGGACAGGCAACCTTGTCAGTGACCACGGTTGCTCGAACAATTCCTCCATAGCTGAACAGAGACATTCCGATGCCTGCAGGGAAATGAATGAAGGGGTTTAATTATTTTAATCAAATTAATCCTATTATTACTGGAAAATAATTAGCTATTTAATAAGAAGTGTGTACCTATGCCTAACTGAATAGGTGCCCAAATGCCAATATCCGTCACCTCATCTCCCCCAAACAAAGTAGCCCTTTCCGCCGGTCCTGGAACATTACTTAAAAGTAATGTGGCATGGCACAAGTCAATAAAAAAGTTGATAATTTTCACAGGAAGCACACCAATCACTTGCATCAAATGATAATTGAGCAACACATCTGGCGACGATAGTAAATCCCTGAGTGATCTCTGCGCTGACTTCAGTCTCTCTAGCCCCGTCTCCAGTCCAATGCAAAGGGGAAGTAAAGCCATTGTAAAGCGATTTCTCGGTTTGATATCAGGAAATGGGAGGATTCCAATTGTGGGAAATGCGTGCACACGACCAGGAACCGGAAGTCCTTTTTTCATCGCCAAATTACGGACAGAGCCTCCCAAACAAGAGACTAGAACGGCAGTCACAGAGGTTCTTGTGGAATCCTTAACGCGTCGCAAGGCATCCACGTTCACCTTTCAAAAATAATTGATTGAATAATTTTAAATTCCCAAATTATTTCCTAATTAAATATTTGTTTGTTTAATTACCCGTCTCGACCAGCTCAGCGTCTTGGGCCCTGTTAACTTTGGCCCATGAAAGCAATTCGTCTCATCCAACAAAGCAGTCTTGAAAAATGCCCTGGGTCCACAAATGATCACCTGAGCATACGCCATAATCACTTTCCACAGTGGCAATTTATGAGCGTCCGATAACGGGTCAACTGTCAACTTCATCTGCTTGTCAGCCATATAATGCTGGAGTGCATTTCCAGCGGAAATCCCATCCATTATGGAATGGTGCATACGCACAATAAAAGCATAATGCTTATCTGATAATTCTTCTTCTTCTTCATGAGCTTCTACTTCCAAACTATCCAGTTCAATACTTTGATCTGGGCTACTATTATTATTAGTATCGCTATTATTATAGCTTCTAGAGTAGTGCTTAGTGTAAATATACTTTGGTATCACAAGAATTTCCCACTGTGGCTTTTCTCCACCAAGTGGATAATCGTACATCTTTTTGAGCTCATCAAAAACCTGATCTTCTGTGAGAACTGTATTCTCATCCCCGGTTAAATATTTTACATGCTGACATATATCAAACTGATCTCCCAAGTGCTCCCAACAGTAATACCCGAATTTTTTGACTAGTCTCCGTTTCATCCGGTCGTAAACAACCTCGGCATCCTCTGGACTCAATTTTTGCTCCAGAATTGAGGCGAACTTGTGTTGAATTTTTTGAAGGTCACACTTCCCCTTTAAAACGTACAGGGAATAGTGGTTGCAGGAGTTGGCGTACTCGTCGTGACTCACAAAACTGTCGCGACCGGACATTAGCCATATTTTCCCGTGGAACTTGGCTTTCAGATAGACACTGAGAAGATAACGGGCACAGAGATTGAGTAAACTAACGGAGAGAATGATGGGTAGGAAGAGAATGGCTGTGAAGAAGGAGGCGATCACTTCAGCACAAAAGGAGATCGGAGGGGCTTTAATGACATATCGGGAAAGTAGCCAGGTACAACCGGCTGGAAGATAAATGCGCGTTAATAGGAATCCTAAGCAGTTGAGAGTGAAACTGACGATGAGAACAGCCATTTTAGATGATGATGATGATGAGAAAAAAAAAATCAAGAGAGTAGAACCAAAAAATACATAAAAAAATATGTAAAAACAAAAAGTTGTGATGAAAGCTTGATGAAAGTTAAGTGTTATATATATTTTTTGGCATGAGATGATTTATGCCACTTTGAAGAAAGGGTTAAGTTAGTCGATCACTGTCTCTGAAAGACATTTTCATCATTTTAACTGATTTTAACTTAAACAATTTTTTTGAGAAAATTATATTTTTCCTTTAAAAAATATATTCACTGTGAATTCACAGCTACTGCTACTCTGGCAGTAAAAATCTCACACGCTGGTGAACTAACTGCACTGCTGCAGCACATCCTCACGTAACTTGTAAAATGTAAATTGTGTTCACTGGCACTGTGTACTTAACTGCTACTGATTGTTGCCACAATTCGTCTCCTTTAACTCTCATGTCGTGACAGTTAAAGCGTTATCATTATCGCTACCATCGCATCCTTTTCTTGCACTGTGTGGCTTGGCTTTGGCTTGGGATATTATGTGGAATATTTTATGTACCAGCAATGCAAAATGCAATGTAACCGCAGTCTCCGCCGCCACTGCCAACTGCGACCACCACCGTTCCTTTTGTAACAAGGTTTGTCACGTTACGTTAAAAATTTCTGTTGAGTTTGGCATTGACAGGTCACTGCTCTGCTTTTTTTTGTTCAGGATTAGTTCAAGAAGACTGAATCCTAAATTCCATATAGCACAAAACAAACACTGCACTCGTTATTGA
>JAQFZH010004055.1:0-12632 GCA_034695485.1 Entomobrya nivalis | reverse complement strand
ATACGGTTAATTTACGATACGCTATTGGTAGTTTTCTGTTAGTTGGAATAGTTTTGAGCAATGGATACAAAAGCGAAAATGTGTACAATATGATAACCCTTCGTAAACCAATTCCCTACGAGAAGTTTACTGAACTTGTGGACAATAACTTTACAATATATTCGAGATCGGCATTTATCTATTTTGATTCCGACTCTTTGGGATACAGTACAAGAGGCGCATTTCCAAATCTCACGGAAGTAACTCCACATTTTCTTACACACGATCTAAAACATTTGCACATGCTGACCGTTACTTCAGAAGTGTTTGAATGGAAACAGGCTTCTTTTACCAATGAATCAAACCATAACCCTTATGCCAAGATTTTAAGAAACACAAAACTGCATCCTCTCATTGCAAATGTAGTGTCCTCTACATTTTACCCACATATACAGTTGCAAACATATACAAATGTGAACAAAGTAAGAAATGATGTATGGAACAAGGAGACCTACTACCTTGAGCATTTTCTTTCTGAATGCAACCGAGCAGCTGTTGTTGCACCAGAAATTATTATAAATAGATTTGGTAAAAACCTTCAAAGAAATGGGAAACGATATGTTTACGTTGGCAAGGAATATTATTCGAATGTAACCATTTCGCTAGAATTTAAAGGTTGGATACAGACAATCGTTTTGAAAAGGTTTAAACGAATAAAAGAATCTGGATTGTGGGAATGGTGGCCCAGGTTTGCTCAAAACAGCAAAGACTTCGTTCTTCAAAAATCATACAAGAGTTTGGAAGATACAAAACCAAATATGAGTGGCAATATTTTGCAAATATTTCTCATGCTAGCATTCAGCTTAGCTTTCTCATCAATTATCTTTACACTTGAAAATCTACGTAATATTGTGTTACTAATTCTGAAGATGCTTTGTGTTGTAGGAAATCGTCTCAAATTTTGGGTGGCTTTGATAATTGTCAAAGTGTTTTCATTTCGTTGGATTTATGTCAGAGATTAAATTTACATACATACGTAAGTAGTCACAACTTGGAAATATTTCAAACATATGGCAACAAAATCACTCAGCATGTCAGAATCCTATTTAGAGCATCAAAAAGCCAAACCTGCACTAAACGTTTTCGAATTTGCGAATAATTTTGGCTTATGGAACCGTCTACAAATCCAGTTGTACATATTTTAATTTTGAACAAACTATTTAAACCTTTTGAATTAAATAATGGTCTAAATAAGAAATTGAGGAGATCAATGAGTTTCGAGCTGCATCAATTTTTTATTGGATAAGTTATAACATTTAATAAGACAAATATACGTCCGCACCACTTCGTGCACCCAACATATTTCGATCTGATTGGAAGACCATTAAAATGTTTTGAGTCTGTTTAAATTTTGGTATACTTCGACTCGAAAGTGTAATAATTTGTTAGCACAACCCATATCTTTTATGGTATTGCAATTTGTCATATAACAACTTAAAGCCACTAAAGTTTATTCTCTATAGTCATACCAACAGAATAAGACAAAGGAAATTTGCAAGTAAGAGTTATATTTTAGCACAATACTTTTCTCTCAAACAAAAAGCTGACTTGACCAATAATATTATAATGAACCAGTTGCACCACAAATCTTTTCCTACAACCCAAGTTGAAAGATAGATCAACTGCTAACTTCATCATGTCATCCCATGTTCCCATAGAACGCAAATCGTATATGAAAACTCAATTATGATTTGTTGGTTTGTAGAAGATCTTTTTCCAACAATATAGGTAAAACTTATCTTTTATTACGATGTATTTATTGGTAATTGGCAAGACGTTTTATAATATATCAATAAAAATAACATTATCGTTATCTAATCGATTTCATCTCTCATTTATTGTATTATCTAAAACTTCTTATCTACAAAAACAAATTCCTCATTAGCATAAAGATAAATAGTTTTTATTTTACACTCGTATACCACCACTTACATATAAATAGTCATAATAAGGCTTCTACCAAGCTAGTAAATTCCTCTACTTCATGTTTGTCAAACACGCATATAGACTCCTTAATGGGATTTTACAGTTTTAATTACTGAATATATGATTGCTCCAATATACATGGAATGGAATTAGTTATTGACCACATCACCCAACTGGATTTTTTATCTTTGCGTTCTAACTTTTTAGGCTTTCGAACACGCTGTTCAAAACAAAATCGTTATCCTAAAGCAAGAGAAAAACTTTTACAGTGGGCATTATCAGACGGTTTTCATATTTCCGAAAAAAATTGTACTATGATCAAAATGAGTTCGTGGCTGCGAAACATACTAACAGTTTTCTTCAGCATGGGCTACATCACGAAAAATTTGTGTAGCCCAACTTTGACTAATTTAAATTCAGAAATTGGTATTTTTGCCAAACGAATGTGTTTTCTTTTTATTGATAACCATCTCGGAATTGATATACTACCACCGACCTATTCAGCTGTTCTCAGAAAAATAAATGTGAAAAGTTCCAGCAATACAACTTCTAAATTCATAAGCATGACAGAAATTTCCACATTTTACGCCAAGAGTAAAAAACCTAAACCTGGTCTAAATTTTTTCAAGTTTGTGTCCAGCCATAAACCATGGAAATGTTTAGTTCATGTGCAAATTTACCCTGATTTATATGATTATCGAAGTTTCGTCATGTACCCTTACGTATTTCAATTCAAAGCTTTTACTAATTCAAAACACTTTCGGTTCATGGAACCTTCCACTATTCCGACTGTACACATTTTAATTTTAAACAAAAATGCTGATCATTTTAAAGTGACAAATGGTCTAAATATTAAAAAGAGGACATATGATTCAGAGCTGTTTTTATTTTACTCTTGGATAAAAGACTATGTTTCAAAAAGCCACTATGATATTACATCCAGACCACTTATTACAACCAACATATTTCTGGTAGGCTACACTAAAACAGTGTCAGAAAATATAGCTCACATATTCAATAATATAACATTGTTTATACGAATTGAGAATTGTGGAGTCTGTGACAGCAGTTCTTGGACAATTCCTGGACTGGAAAGAAAATTTGTTGAACTGAATTCAATTTCAGTTGAATTAGCCGGACACACCAAAGCATCAGAACAACCTAACTTTTATTGGGAGTTAACAGACTTTGAATACAGTAAAAGAAACGACAGACTATTTTACGGAATCACTTCTCATTTAAATATGTGTGAAAACAAATTATCACAAGTGAAGTCATTTGCTCGTATATCATTCCCAAACTCAAATGGCCTATTGTTTCACGGCTTAGCAAGTTTGCTTCAAGAATCCATGACAAATTATAGTTTTGTACTTTTTGGTCATAATCGTAAATGCGTAAATGGCAAAATCACCAAAAACTATAGCAGTTGGGGTTTGTATTTGGGAACAAATATTATTGCCATAGGAGAGCCTTCGAAGTACTCAGTGTATCAAATACTGGCCATCCCAGAGAAGGTCACTAATCTTCGGTTTGTAAGTTGTGGCGGAGACAGAGGAACAAGGCTTATTCCATTTTTAGAGCTTTTTGCCGTCTATGATAATATTGTGTGGTCTCTAGTTTTGTTGTCTCTTATTGCACTGACATTGGTACTTGCTAAAATCCCGAAAATATTTAAGCCGAAAATACATCATGTTGTCGTCTTTGAGATGCGATATTTTGTGCATACCTTAAAAGTATTACTAGAACAGGGAGACCCGTTTCCCAACAGTTTAACAAACACGTTGCATTTACGGTATGTTGTAGGCAGTTATCTTCTAGTTGGAATTGTTTTAAGCAATGCATACAAGAGCGAGAATGTCTACAACATGATAACTAGTCGAAAACCGATCCCATATGAGAAGTTCCATGAACTTGTTGATAATAACTTTACAATTTATTCAAGATCATTATTTATCTATTATTTGGTGACCTCGTTGTATTCCAGCACAGGAGGCGCATTTCCTAATCTTACTGAAGTAACTCCTCATTTTTTAACTTACAATCAAAAAAGTTTACACATGCTTAGTATCACCTCAGAAGTCTATGAATGGGAAAAGGCATCTAAAGCAAATCATTCGAACGTCAGCGCTTGGACCGAAATTTTAAGAAATACAAGACTGCATCCTCTTATTTCTGATGTGGTGACGTTGACATTTTACCCACACATGAAATATGAAAATCAATATGAAAATGTGGACGAAATTAGATCTGATGTATGGAACCAAGAGAACGAACACCTTCAAAGTTTCCTTTCTGAGTGCAACCGAGCAGCTGTTGTTGCACCGGAAATTATGGTAAATAGATTTGGGAAAAGGCTTCACCGAAATAACACACAAAATGTGTACGTCGGGAAGGAATATTATTCAAATATTACCATTGCGCTAGAATTTAAAGGCTGGATACAACCAATTGCTTTGAAGAGAATAAAACGCATAAAAGAATCTGGGATGTGGGATTGGTGGCCCAAATTAATTCAAAACAGTAAAGACTTTGTGCTTCAAAAATCATACAAGAGTTTAGAAGATAAAAAACCAAATATGAGTGGCAATATTTTGCAAATATTTCTCATGCTAGCATTCAGCTTAGCTTTCTCATCAATTATATTTATAGTTGAAAATATACGTAACATCATGTTACTAATTTTGAAGATGTTTTGTGCTGTAGGAAATTGTCTAAAATTTTGGTTTGCTTTGGCATTTGTCAAATTGTTTTCATTTAGATGGATTTATGTCGGAGATTAATTTTTACAAATATAAGTAGTCACAATGTCTTTATATTATACTTATATTCTATAATATACCAGAGTATAACAGTACCAGATTTTTTCACAAATAAATATATATACATATGAACGATGTACAATTAAATATCACAACAAACCAATTTTAAAAGTTTTGCAAAGTATATTTTGATCTATTACATTCATTCTTGTCCAGCTTTACAAAAAATCAATAGTAATGCTTTTAAGTACATACAAAATCAACAATAACTTGTTAACTCTGTAAAAATATCTGCTTTAGTTTTTGTACAATTTGAACAATTAATATTTAAAATTGTCAAGTGCGTACTGAAAAATAGTCCAAGTACATAAAGTGGTCATTCGAAATACATATTGCCAAGTACAATTTTTGTATTCCAGTGCCCGCCAACTTGATCATATTATATTAATGAAATTAGTGGGTGAACACACACGCCATGCCTGAACTAAGTCATATTACGAGGATCACTGCGTCGAAGAGTTTTAAGTAAATTGCTCGGTTTCGCTCTTGTACAAATGTAATATTACTTGTTGCGAGCTATCACATACTTAAGTTAGCATTTACTTAATTTAAAGTACCCCAAAAATGTTTCTCCAACACCTGGTACATGCAAATTGTTGCCTAAGTACAAACATAGCCTAAAATTATCGTAATCTCAGCTTATTACTTCAAATCATTGAGGCAGATTTCGTATCCATGAATATTTTCTTGTACATTTCAAAAAATGGTGATATGTTCTTGCTTGAAATAAAATATGAAATATTGATGCAGATTTACTGAGCACTTGAAATTATACTTTTTAAGGTGTCGTTTATTAACATATCTGGTCTTCTTTAAGATAAAATTGGATCACATCATCCGATCAAAGTCGTACTAACGAGAACTAAGCTACAGTAATTTAAAAACAATTGCAAATTTAAGTAAGAAATTAGTTGAATTTGGCACTAAATTGTACACTAAAACTAGCAAATTGATACATTAATCTTATATGGACCATTGGACTATTATACATTTTATGCACGTCACCAAAATGGCAGTCTTAGAGACTTCACATCGAGCCACAATACTGTTTTCATTACAAAAAGACATTTTAACATGATCATGTCCTGGGATACCTGAAACGTTATGGCACGAAAAATTAATTATTTAATTGAAATTGTGAGTTGTTATAGCGATGAAGCATAACAGCTTTGTATAAGCTGGGCTTCTTCATAATATACTGCCTGATATAACGTAATAGCTACTTCTTACTTATATAAATATGTTAATTAGTTAATGGCACACAGGAGCTACGAGGTAATATAATCCAACATTACCGCAGCCATAAACGTCCAGATAAAAAATAAGCTTAGGGCACTTGCATCAAAAACATCTTAAGGAACACCAAAGCTCCTTAGCAACAATTTACAACTCATCATATTTTTGGATCATCAAAAAGAGCCTACGGTCATATCTGATTGCTTTAGAAACCTAGTCTAAAAATCGAACTATTTAAACTTAATATTCTCTTAAGACACAAACTAGTATTCTAGCAAAGTTTTAGAATAAAATACAAACACCTTATAGAAAAATGAAGCCCAAAAGCTATTTGATTTTGTTAGCCAAACTGTTTGCGTATCTACGACTTGGAACATCTTGTAGTAACAGAAAATCCACTAATGATTTTCTCATTTCCAACCTAGATACATTTGTAAATGAATTTGGTAAACTTAGCTGTTTTATTTTTTTGGACAACTTTTTAGGAGTTAATATTATACCCTTGCAGTATCCGATTGTTGCCAGACATTTCACTGAAATCAATTGTACAAAAACTAAAACGTATAAATTCTATTCAAAAGCCGCCAAACTATACAAAAATGTATTTGAATTACAATTGAATACTCAAAGACCATGCACACAAATTGACTTTTTTAAATTTAGTGGAAGTATAAGACCATGGAATTGTCAAGTTCATCTACATTTATACCCCATAAAAGATTTCAGTAATTCCGTTCCAACTACCTTTCCACGGGTGTTTTATTACGATATTGCAATGAATCCTCGTAATTTTGAGTTCACACGACCATCTAAAGTACCCAAGATTCATATCTTGATTTTAAAAAAGTACAAAGACACATTTGCTCAACGTCGGTTTTTCGAAAAAAGATTCGGTCGAACGAAGGATACAGAATTACTTTGTTTGTTTGATTGGATCGAGTTTCACACTTTGGAATTTAAATTTGACAGAACACATGGAAATCCATCCGTCACAAGATTATTTTTGGTGGCTTACACCGAAGAAGAAGGAACAAGTATGATTTCAATAAATCATAAAATCAAGTCCATAGTTCGAATTGAAAACTGTGGCACCTGCAAATCAGACGTTTTTCTAAATCCGGCAATGAAACGATATCCAACTGATTTAAGCTTAATTTTAGCTGAGATACGTGGCGTTGGGGACAAATCCATCGAGACTAATACTGTTTGGCATTTTGAACCAATGCAAAGTTTCGAACAAAGCGACCGAATACTTAACAGTATAGCTAAACATTTAAGTTATTGCTACAACTATCTTTCAAAAGGAGATATCGATTTCGAAGGGAAACTCAAATCGTTAGCAAAGATACCGTTTGACGACGTTCACGACATTTTATTCCATGGATTAGCAAGTTTGCTGCAAGATGCAATGGGTAATTATAGTAGCCATTATTTCAACTCACACAAATGCGTGAATGGTAGAGGATTTAGGCATAAACATCGTTTAGTGGATTTCTATCTTGCAACAAGTATGTTTATTACTGGTGAACATTCGAATTTTCAATTTTTCCCAATATTGTCTCTACCCGAAGAGGTTACTAATCTTCAGTTTGTTAGTTGCGGTGGGGATCGTGGACAGAGGGTTTTTACGTTTTCGGAACTATTCGATGTTTACGAGTGGAAGGTATGGATTGGTATACTAGTTTCAAGTATTTCCATAGGATGGGTTATAGCGAGAATTCCAAAGGAAGGTCAAATACGGAAAAATGTAAATTACCTCAAATCAATATCAAAAAACGTTTTTAGTACATTGAAAGTTATACTCGAACAGGGAGACCCATTTTCCGATAGTGTGACTTCAACGCTTAATTTGCGGTATGCTGTTGGAAGCTTTCTTTTAGTTGGAATTGTTTTGAGTAACGGATACAAAAGTGATAATATGTACAACATGATGACACTACGAAAGCCTATTCCATACGAAAGGTTTAACGAACTAGTTGAAAACAACTTTACTATTTACGGAAGATTATCTTTCATTTACTTTGACTCACCTTCGGCGTACGGGATAACAAATGGTGCAATGCCGAATGTTACCCAAGTCTCGCCACATTTTTTATCAGTTAATCCTAAATATATACATATGTTGAGTGCAACCTCAGAGATTTTCGAATGGGAAAGAATTTCATCGCTTAATGCAACGAGTGTCGGTATATTAAATTATATAAAGAATCACACAAGATTACTCCCAAATTTAGAGAAATTTCTTGCGACAACGTTTCATCCTCACATTCGTCCGCAGAGAAAAGGTCGTCTGCCAGGGTTAACTATAGAAAATCTTCGGAAGGACGTTTGGGAATTCGAACATGTTAGTTTACTTAAATTTATCACGGAATGTAAGCAAGCTGCATTAGTTTTACCAGAGGACTTGGCTAATAAAATTGGAAAAGAGCTACAGAGAAACGGAACACTTAATGTGTATGTTGGTAAAGAACGATATTCGAATGTAAGCATTTCACTATTTATATCTGGTTGGGTAAAGCCTATAGTTTTGAGTAGAATGGAGCATTTAAAAGAGTCAGGCATTTGGGACTGGTGGCCCAAGTTTATACGAAGCAGTCAGAAGTATATTTTAAAGGAAACTTACTCAAATTTGGAAGATGAGAAACCAACCATGAGCGGAAATATTGTGCTGTTGTTTTTTATGTTACTTTATGGCACGATTGCGGCAATGTTTTTGTTTGTATTTGAAGTCCGCATGAATGTGCTTAAAGGATTATCTTATACTATTTCAAAAATGGGCAAAGTTTTAATTGTATTTATAAATTATGTTGCCGTCTCATTGTCGGAATTAGTAATAATGTCTAAATTAAGGGTAAAATCTTTATTTGTTAAATGCTGCTAAATAAAAACTAACTACAAGTGTGGAAGCAATATATTTAAATCATTTAAAAAAGGTTTTGGTCTTTTATAATTTCTGTGTAGTTCATAAGGTGCATAATGCTATATTACAAGATCTTTTATCAATATTTGTAGACTTATATTGTATTATAAGAGCTCAGCGTGATTTTTAATAAACATTAATAAACTTGATTTTTTTGAAGTGCAATGTTTTCCTTAATTTTGCTATTTAAATAATTTCATATCAATTTTTTCATCAATCAATTCGTAGCCGGTAATCATAGATTTTGGTGAGCGATTCGTGCAATTCAAAATACCCGAAACATTGCAAATTGTTGACTAAACCAATTTATATATACAATATATCTTGAATTATCATTTTCCGATGTTACCAGAATCGAACATACAGACTCTCCCAATGAATTGTTTTCTTAATTCAGTTAGAAGTAGTCAAATAATCTGGTAACAATTGGTTAATTAATATTAACACAAATTTAAGTTATAAGACTGCAGTGTGATTTCAATTAACTTCCAATATATTATTACAGTTTGTTTTATCACATTAAATAAAACAGGTAGACCTGTGGTAAGAAATATTCATATCAACTTTTGATAAGAAAAGCACAAGCTTCCCTTAACCCATCGAATATGCAGTCTCTACAGCCCATCAAAGCCGGAAATATTTTTCCCACGTGTGTAAAAGTAAATTGTAAGTTATATATGGAACTTTTATAACGCTAAAATCAATATCTTGTTGATAGCTATCCTTCATTTAAAAAGCCGCATAAACTAAATCGAAATTGAGCAATTTTTTTAAGCAAGGCCCCAAGAGTGTTATGTCGTCATTTTAGCAAAACTAGCATACGCCACATGTTATTCTAAATTTGTTGCCTGAGGAAGTAGTACGTACACATAGGAAGTAGACATGCGTATATATCATGTGTCACCAAGCGGAAAAATTCTCAATTTGGCTCCATCAAGTACATGTAACATCGAAAGCCAGATTTCTTCGTAGGATTTTAAATTTGAGTATCTGGTATAAAAAGTGTGTCGCGTTTGTTTCCGATATTATCCTTTGGGCTAAATATCAAACCAAATTCGTATTCGGAAACTTTTTTGAAGTTATTCAATTGATATGAATTTGGCCTGCAGAGTTCCACCTGCAGGCATATACATGTTAACATGCCTTTATATAGTATGCGTACAGATCCATATATATGAACATCAGCTTCCAATCGTTTTAGAATAATAATTTTTATGGAGGCAATCTCGTTTATTTCTAACCTTAGATCTTACTATGACCTTAAGGAGTGACAAGATTTTTATTTATGAAAGATTTGACAAGAAGTTTTCATAAGTGCCAAATGCTTACCAATCTGCCAAAAAACATTCGCACCGATAGAACTTACTTTCGAGTCCCAATTAAAAAAAATAATGCTCACTTCATAACTTAAATTACACAGTGTAAGTACTTATATATAAAGCATTTAGGCAATTTGATACGTAAGTAAAATATCTTGTTATAAAATCAAATTGAATTTTATAACGCTTATGTTCTCATTTCAATAGCTTTTGCGCAGCAAGTAGATAAAAATCCATCTTCTAAAAAAAGAAGTATTGGAACGCCACATAGGAGAATACTTTCCCAATAAGGTAGTTTTTCTATATTACTTTAAACTTCTACGTCAGGGTACTCATTTCGCGAAAATGGATTAGAAATCAACAGATAAATAGGCTTGAAAGGAATTGTTGCATATTTTGGGATTTTTGACCGTTTAAAAAAAAAATTTTTAATTTAAGTTTAAATTAATTTGATTTAATTTAATTTAGAGTTTAAAGTTTCATAAAAGCTGAGTTGTATAAGCTACATTGCTTTTTCCTTCTTGTTGTCGTTCGTGTTAACGTATTCGACTACTTTTTGTACTGGTCCCTTCTTCACTTTCTGTGGGAAAGACACTTTACTGTAAAAAAACGTCTCGGTATTCTATAATTACAGGTTAAAAATGTCCCCAAGTTTGCAAATCATGAGTTCCTGGCTGTTAATTTTAGTATCAGTAACATTCGGCATGAGTCAAATCACACAAAGCTCACATACCCCAATAATTTCTAACTTGAATTCACAAATCGAGATATTTGCTGCACAATCGTGCTTCATTTTCCTTGATAACCATTTAGGAATTAATTTACTACCACTGACTTATCCAGTTACAGTCCGAGATATAATTAAATTAAAAGATTTAAATATTACAGCTACTAAATTCTTTTATAGCATACGAGACAATACGAATTCATATATAGTGTCGCGTCTAAATTTTTTCGATTATGTTTCTAACCATAAACCTTGGAACTGTTTAGTTCATTTTCAGCTGTACCCTTCGGCAGACTCAGTAAACTTCAAATTATATCCGAATGTATTCCACTATGAAATTTCACCCTACGCAAAAGAATTTGAGTTTATGGAGCCCTCTGTAGTCCCAAAAGTGCATATTTTGATATTCAAAAGAAATAAAGAACTCGAATTAAACAACTTTCAACAGGCTACATATTCGGGTTATCGCGACTCTGACTTATTTGATATTTATTCTTGGATAAGTAGTGTAGTTCCAGAAAACCACTTACTAAAAAAATATGAATTGCTTTCGGTAAATTTATTCTTAGTGGGTTATACTGAAAGCACATCGGAATGCATGACCACCACATGTAATGAAATCACAAGATTTTTTCGAATTGAAGGCTGTGGACTCTGTAAAAGCCATTATTTGAGGAATCCTGCTCTCACAAGGAAAGTTATCCGATTAAATTCCATTTTGGCTGATTTAAAGGGACGCTCAAATTCATCAGCTGCATCAAACACATACTGGAAAATTAAAAATTTAGAGCTTCGATCAAAAAACGATAGGCTTATATACGGAATAACTTCCCATCTTAACACTTGTGAAAACTTGTTTTCAAAAATAAATTCATTTGCCCATGTTTCATTCCAAAATGTACACGAATTAATGTTCCACGGTCTAGCTGGTTTACTGCAAGACTCAATGACTAACTATACATTTAAATGTACTGGTCAGTATCGTAATTGCTTCAACGGACAATCCATCCGAAGGAAATATACTTGGGATGTTCAAGTCGGAGTGAATCTTGTTGTCAAGGCGCAACCCTCTCAATATTCTGTGTATCAAATATTAACTCTTCCAGAGCAAGTCACTAATCTTCGTTTCGTAAGTTGTGGTGGAGACCGGGGAACACGCCTTTTTCCTTTTTCGGAGTTTTTTACGGTGTATGACAACTACATATGGGGTTCAATTGTACTCTCTGCTTTGGTCATAACTTTGGTGATTATTAGAATTCCTAAAGAAAATCTACAAACTGGGAAGACTCACAAATTTAATTCAACTTGGAAATATCTACTTAATACCTTGAAAGTATTACTAGAACAGGGTGATCCTTTCTCTGCTAGCGTTGCAAATACATTTAATTTACGATACGCAATTGGTAGTTTTCTGCTAGTTGGAATAGTTTTGAGCAATGGATACAAGAGCGAAAATGTGTACAATATGATTACTCTTCGTGAACCGATTCCCTACGAGAGGTTTACTGAACTTGTGGACAATAACTTTACAATATATTCGAGGTCGGCATTTATATATTTTGATTCCGACTCTTTGGGATTCAGTACAGAAGGCGCATTTCCAAATCTTACTGAAGTAACTCCACATTTTCTAGCATACGATCCAA
>JAQFZH010004054.1:0-12633 GCA_034695485.1 Entomobrya nivalis | reverse complement strand
TGCTGTAAAATATTTGTTTTGTGGTTTCATGGGTCTATCCCGAAGGAAACCGTTAATAAATACATACATACATACATCAATTGCACTAAAATCTCCCAAATTTGTATATTCACTTTCCAAGTTTTCTTGTTTTACAGATGAGCTACATTCTGCATCGTCTTCTAGCTTTATCTTTGGAATTTTTAAATTAACCAGGATATCACGAGGTCCAATCACTTTTCTTGGTGCAAACATTTTCTTTTTGCGTTTCAATTCCTCCTTATCTTTTAACTGCTCACTGGCTTTCCGTTTTTCAGTTGTCACTTGTAATCTAGTTTGTCTTCCAGTAGAATCATGAGCACTAGTTGATTCCATTTTTGTATTCCTGAATTAAATAATAAAAATATTGGAAAATCAACCTATTTTGATTAAATTACGAATGGAATATGGTTTTTTACTTATTGTTTATTTTTTAAAAACATTTCTGCGCACAGTTGACGCATCTGTTTTCGTAGGGATTATATCATGTATTTGTTTAGTGAAAAATATCAAAGTACATTTCCCTTTAACGGTTACTTGCTGCAATTTGGACAATATAAAATGTTCTTGTTGTTTCACTGGGATTTTACAGGACTTGTATTTTACCAATTACCATTTTGGGACCAAAATCATCTGTTTCCCTCAAAATCCAACAAATGAGTCAGGTTGCATTATAAAGTATACCCAGTATTGGTTGGCAATATAAATTTCATAACCTTTCTGGTAATCATATTGAGGTCATCATACATTCATATGTACATACATATAGTTAGTATAACGTTTAACTATTACTCAAGACAATCACAGTGTATGTCTTCACTCAATATATTCGAGTTGTTATACATGTTTGCATGCCTACACGACTAATGCTGAATAAGCGGACAAGTTATATGTGTAAGGATAAAACAGAAGTTTATAAGACAAATTAATCAAACAGAATCAGTGAAAATGACCACTACTGGACATGTATGGATTAAAACTTTTCCAACAACTTTTTTATGCTTTATAGCTGTTCTGTTAAGATTTACTTTGTAACCATGGCATGATCACTCGAATAACAAAACTAAGTGTAAACATGCTTACAAACATAACCAGATTGATGCATGGTTAATAAATTTTGCATTAAATTAAGCCTCCGTTTCTTACTTTTTCCAAATGGAATTCTGACCAAACAGAAATATAAACAGGTTAGTTTAGAAAAAGTGTAGACTGCACCACGATAAAAACTAAACGTATTACGTCAAGCCATTCTAACGTTTAGTAGTAGTCATGATTGATAATGCAAATGCGAGCAAGATATGATAGTGCAATTGTCAATTATAAATAAATATCAACATATTAACCATCATATGAAAAAAGTTGTTAGTGAAATAATTGACAGAATAACTTATAAACATAAATGTACAGATGAACTATGTGGAAAGTGTATATGCCTTTCCTGTGTCATTGAGGTAAAAATATGGTTTTTTGTCATGCTGACTTGATTTGTTGTATAATAATTATTGTTCAAGCATAATGACTCTTTATCGTGACAAAATGTTGTATTTTATCGTACCCAAAGGTTAGCTCATAACTCGAATCTACATAATTAAGTGTGCATTCCGGTTTTCTGGCTTACAAAACAGAACAATGAGGTTAATGAAAACCAAATTCCATGTCCAAGGATGCTTGAATATAGTATCATACTTTTTAATTTTGTATAAGAAATACGACGACGTAATAAAATTAATCATGTAAACATGGGTGTAATGATCTGACATTATATGCCGAAACTAAAAAGTCATACAAAAATTGTTGATTATATTCTACCATTTTCGTAAATTCCAAAATATTGCAAAAGGTAAAGTAAAGTTGACTCTCTGCACTAGTCAAAGTGGCAATAACCAGGATTATATATCATTTAAACACATACAACAAAAACTTTTTTTTGTTATAATCAGAGATATGCAAACATGCTATATTTGTAAATTTGCATGCTGTTTGCCAGTGGAGATTTTTTTATTGAAACAGAGTTTATTGGCATTGGTTAGCAAATATTAAAATGGTTCCATGATGATTTCATCATCCGACAAAGTCGTTCCTTTACAAAATGCAAATAAAATTCTGCTGTGGATGCAAAGTAAAACTTCACATTTCAATTTTTTCAGCGCCAATGACATGTGCGTACTCTTAAAACAATAAGTAAAACAGCACGCGGGCCAATGGCCCAGGCTCTCTCAATGATTTTTGCATCATTATACCCCAACTTGTGTAAATGAAATCCGTCCATAAGCCCCATACTTTCAATCAGTGACTTACCAAAACATTTTTTTATTAAATATGGCATTTCCTACGTTACTCTGCATATTCTTATGCAAAATTTCCTATCAAATATGAGAGTTTTTGGTAGGGCACACAATTTCAAAGTATAATATGCCCATCAGCAGTACTTATAACCTATGATTTGCTTACATTCCAAACAATGATGAAGCAACCTGACAACAGCAACCAATACCAAAGTTTGTTGCCTTAACTCACAAAAGTCGATGTTCAGGGTCAGTCGAAAGTCATGAGTCACGTTTTGATTTACAACTAAGTTAATGACACGGGTAACGGTTTTATTTATTTTATTTAAAAACAAAGAATGGAATTTTTCAATATTTTTGTTATTTAAACACACTATTGACAATTTTGACTTTCTTTATCAAACATTACATCAAATCTCGAATGCAACCTAATAATAACCACGTCCCGTATACTGTAACGTACTAATATTTTTACAAGTGGATACATGTATGGTGTACCTTGTTAGCGAATTTGTTAACACGTCGATAACTGAGTAATCGTCAGTATTGTTGATTTGCTTTCCAATTTATTTGCAAAGTCATTGTCCACATCCCAACTTATTTCCGATTGGATGACCTTCGTTTGCTCTGTAGTTATCTAACGATAAGTGCAATGTTATTTACAATCTCATTGAAAATATGTTAGACATTAACAAATATATCTTTCAACGCTATCCATTATTTTGTCAGATCATGTATAAAAGAAAATTCAGTAGTTGATATTCGTATTACCACTTTTGACTTTTAATTGACGTCAACCACAACTTTTGTGCGAATCGAATGTTTTCAGTCAAATTGGCATCTCTTCAGAGAGTTTAAGCTGTTAGTAAGTTAGATCTTATTTTATAATCTTCAATACAGTTTTTCATCATTTTCTCGCATTTAAGTAAATTTTACTGCGAAAGATTTCCTCTCTCCTATCTCAAAAATAATATTACAACGAACAATATTGTTCTAGACTCTTAATTATATCAGGTGAGAAAGTTACGTTTTCAGATAATCTAGAGCACAAGCCAATCGGCTTTAACAGTAATCACAACTTCATCAATGCCGTCTATTTATAGTTTCTAGTTGTAATTAAGTCGTATACACTCATGTTGTGAATTAAACAGATAGTAAATATGTATCATGCCCCGTTTGTGGTATAAGTACAAATTTAGACTAGTTTGACTGGTCCGTAACTGTTTGCCACTCAATTGGGAGGCAATTTTATGTTTACTCGGTTAAATATTTGAGATATTTTTAGTCAAAATTTTCTTGAAAATCTTATTAAAGTAATCTTATCAAAGTCTTTACGATAAGTTTACTTGATTAGTGCGAGTGAGCTAGATAAAATATACTCCTATATCATATTAAAATGCATGAAAACAAAATTAATTATCATTATATAAACTGTCTTGCGACTAGCCAGTCCACTGTTACTATTATCCACGAGTTGATATGAAAGCTGATTTATCTCTACTTTATTTTGAGCAAAATATTATGTATTTTTGTAAAAAACATTTTTTTGAATAAGCTAATTTGTTTCAAAATTTGTCATTTTAGAAGTCTTCGAAATGAAGTTCCAACTCTTGTTTTGTTCTTGGATGTGCATCTTTTTTAGCATTCCAGCTAATGGAGTTCACATTGAGTTTTATAAAAACGCAAATTATACGGGTAAAATCAAAATAATCGTTCTAATTATTTAGTAGAACATTTCAATGCTTAAATATGATAATTAACTTCAATTAAAATTTGAACTTTCCTTCTTTGAATAGACTTGATGTTTGAAAGCAACTCCACGGCCAAGTGTAACAACATTAAAGAACGCTGGGTGTATAGCATTAAAACTGACACTTGCACGATGATCTATTACTTGAGTGGTTGCAAATCCAGAAGTAAGAAAATTTTGCCAGGAAGAGCGTAAGTCGAACATCTTGATCACTTAAATACTTTGTCAATAAATGCTTAAAAACAAAGTTAAATCTTTAATTGAACTGAAAAGAAACTTGATGCGTTCTGATGATTTGCGTACTACAGAGTGTATAGCCAACCTGAATCATTTCATATTTGCAATGATGAAGAAGGAGGACCTCAACTCCGCCTGGACATTACTGAGCTATACGCAGAGCAGTCACAAGCACCTGAGATTCTAGAAAGCTACAAAAACCTGTGTAGTTGTGTCAATGTTCCAGAATCCATACAAAAGATGGCTAATTGGTCCATTAATAATCACGGCAACGATTTGTTTGCTTATTATGAGCCCGATTGTTCACAAATAAAATTTTCCCCTTTGTTTGTTCCTGCCGGACAATCTGATGACTCTTGGGGCATATATCGAAAAACCAAAACAGATGGCAATGCAGTGCACAAAATACAATCATTTGGCCCAGATCTAAACTCAACGTATTCAATCAGTTGTTTGTTTAATCAGACTGAAGGTTTGGAGAGCAGCACTGACAAGTCCACGTTATTTTTTAACAATTTGCAAGCAAGCCCAAACTTGACAAGCAGTTTACAAAATGAACATTTGAATAATGTAACGAACAAATTGACCGAGTCGGAAACGCATGAAATGGAGTACCAGGTTCTTTCTAAAAGACTTCTTCAATTGGAACAAGCTGTTCAACAATCAGCACAATCGACCATCAACAATAGCAATATCGTAAATGCCAAAATTGTGGACCTTGAACGAAATTTAACAGAAGGAAAAGTTAAGTTTGATAACTATCAGAAAAAGATGGATGACTTAAACAATGAATATATAGCAAAGAAATCCCAGGAGTCGGATCAACACAAAAATGAGCACAAAGCTCTCTTACAAATTGTTCTTCAGTTAAACATATCAGTGGGACAAATTAAACAAACTCCTGTTAATAATACAAATATAACAGATGCAAACTGTTCGGGCTCGCCACAAAATAGCACATTAAATGATGCCAAGTTGAATGATCGATTGCAAAATGTGGGAAATTTGTTGCATAGCCAACAAAAAGAGTTTGAGAATTATCGGGACTCTGCTGAAAGAAAAATTGAAGAACTAAAGAAAAACCTTACTCAGTTGAAACTTACACACGATGATGAGAAACGTGATATAGATGGTATGTTAGAAAAGATAAAGGAAGATTTGAAAGAATTCCAGTAATCGTGATATTATGGCATCGACTTTTTGCTGTGCAGCAAACTTTTTAATGTTTTTTGTTATCGATTAAAGTATGGTTGTGTTATTGAAATAAATCGACTTTTTTTAAATGGGCTAAGTTTAAATGTTTAAATTTTTTAAATTAAAATTTGTTTCTTGGAAAAAACATGCAAATATAGATATCTAAACTGTGTTAATTTAGTTTATAGTATATACTTATAGTTTATTTCATAAGCTATATTATAGGCTAGTATCTGTATTGTCAGTAAACATTAAGATTTGAACTTTTCACTTATCGCTAAATAAATACATTCGAACTCTTATCTCCAGTAAAATGAATAAAAGTATTAAAAACCTCTATATTGTACATGATAAATGATTAATACGTAATGCTACTCATGTTCATTGACTTCAGTCACCAATATTTGAATGCGCAATAAGCATCAAAAAAAAATATAAATAATATTTATCATAGCAATACATGTAGATTAAAAATCAATCTTAATTTAAACAGTTGCCACGCTTTAAGTAATTTAAAATTGTTTGTCAAAATATTTATCATGCTGCAAAAAATTTCGGATGCATTTTACACATTGTACATTTTTAGGAACAATAAAGTTGGTATAAATGATTTACTTAAGATTATAGACTAAATAACAAAACCTCAATATTAGACTCTGAGGGAATCATCAATCATCGGCATCGGTCACGGATCCAGTGACAAAATGACAGTAGGGTCGTGGACTTGTATTAACATGGTAAGATTATATGTAAAGGTATTATGTTATGCATAAATATCCATACCTTCAACGAAAAGTCAAATCCTATGAATTATGTAAATTCTAAGTTAAAATAATTACTGGCTGTTGCTATGGAATAAGAGTCCACACTTCATATTTTACGGATAGTTACATTGATCGGTAATCTATAAATTGCTGAACGACAAAAAAGTCTTCGTAAACGATGACTTTACTCAGTACCAGAGTTAATTTAAACTAATTCTTTATTAAATCACGAAACGTCGACCAATAAAAATAATATTTATCAATTGCAAAAAGATGTAAATTATCGGCGTTTCATTGACGTCACCTGATTTCCAAGTACGTTTTACTTTACAATGTTACACAAAAACGATTTTTGTTATTTGGCAAAGCCATACTGTGAAGGTCAAAAAATCAAACATGTTTTAGAGCTTTTAACTGGTATGGTTTAAGTGCAAAATAAAGTGTTTACACAAGGATCAACACTATTTATTACAAATTTAGTTTTAAATCTGTTGCATTTCAAGTTATCAAATATTCTATTGATAAATTTAATGCCAGTAATTTTTTGTAAAACACGTAGGATTTATTTATGGACTGTCATGTGGAAAAGTTTGTTTAGTGTTACATTTAGAATTCCAGCTGCAAGAATATTTTCTTAAATCAAATTCAAATCATGAAAGTTTAACATGTTCATCTTCTGTTTTACAGAAAAAAGTTAATGGAAGCCAGTTTGGCATATTATGAGTATATTAAAAATATAGACTATTGCATAGCAATTTGTTTTCAATGATTACGTTTATAACATATAACATACATTACAGAAATAAGTGTAAGCAACGTAAAGTTATGCATGATATTATTCTCCAAGTGTATTCATTTTATTATTGGTAAACTGTCTGTATAAATATGTGTATTATGTTTTAAAACATTCGTGTTTTGACCATCATTAAAGTTGTCCATTAGATAAAAGCAAGTAATTGCATCACATGCAACATGACCAAGCAACTTTTCATTTCTTGTTTATCTTATTTGTCCACAAGGACAAAAGTCGACAGAATAATAATGATTGGATAGCAACGGTCATGCATGATCATTTCAGGTTGTCAGCACATAAGTTATTAGTAAGCGTGTTCCAAATTCATTCTATTTTTTTCGCCACAAACTGGTTTGAGGCTGACAAGACCGGACGGCAGTTTGTCGATGTAAAAGCAGGATGGTACTATGATAATTTGTCATAAAAATACAAACGTGTGAGTTTTATCATTTTGGAATATGTCCTCATTCAATGTTTACGTTTTACTTTCCTCAAACCTCACCATACTCTGTCCCAAATATTTTGTCAAATTAATGGTAACTTAATTAATGAAGACCTACATAATAAAATTGACGAATTGTAAATAAAAGCGAAAAAGTATTCCATTATCCATCCTTCCTCAAATGAAACTATATAAAAATTTGTAAATAAATGTGTGTATGTATTGCTTTGTCATAATGCATACGTTGTTTGTTATAATATAGATATACATATAATACCAAGTAAACAATAGACATGATCAAACATAATTATTTTTTCAATGAATACATTTGCGTGCATATCTGTTTGTATGCTATGGATTTTTCATCCAGCAAATAAGCTAAAAAACTACAAAACCGACCAATATATATCCAATTGTATTTTCCATTGCTTTGCTTTAGTCTTCATTGAGATCCTGAACCAGTAGCATTACTCGTGTTTAAGTCGCTGCGTTACATATTTACGTATCATACGATAGTTATTTTTGCGCATTAGGCAAAGAAAGCATCAGAACTCTATAATAAATGCCTTCTAAAGATCCTCTAGATAACCACAGCATGGACGTTGACGACGATTTCCTAGAAATACTGGAAGAAATTCCGAAATCCCCAACTTTCAAAAATCAATTAAAATGGAAGCCAAAACCAATGCAGCCTTTCAGTGCTTCAAACAAGTCTCTAGTTAAATTGAAACTAGCTAACCAGAAAATTACGCAGCAACGAGACATCATTTTAGAACTGCAAGACAAGCTCAAACATCAAAATGGGAAACTGAATGAAGCAACGAAAACTATAACAAATCAGAAAAAGCTGCTTCAAAGTTCACAAAGGGGCAAGTTGAACTTGAGAAAAAGTCTTGATTTGGAAAGGAAACGTGGCAGGGAAATATTCACAAAACTGCTAGAATTTTTCAAGCATATCGATAGCGAATTTTCGTTTACAATTGACATATTGAATGGGAAATCTACTAAAAATTCACCTCACTCAAAATGTGCCATTACATCACGAACAAATATTATCGGAATTGAGAATAAATTAAAACAGCTGTCGATTCGCGTGGCCAACAAATTAAAGAGGTTGAAAAACTTGGAAGCTGAAAGGGTGGCTGAATTCGAAAAATCCAAGAGAATCGTCAATCAAATTCGAGCTAAAAGTCAAATTACAACGAGAACCGGATCAGCTCAAACCAACATGACATCAATAGATTTTGATAAATCAATTAGCTTGATTCCTAGTAAGTCGAATAATCCAGCGCCCCTTCCCGATAATCACCAAGCACCGATGAGGCTTCGACTAAAAAGGGTAAATTACGAATATCAACAGCAAAATAACTTCTGTCCGGTAGTTCCCGTGGACTCTTCAAAACATTGTAAGGTTGCAAATATAAAGGAACGTGTTGATAACATCAAAGTCATTCCGATTGCTCCAGTGACTGCTGTAAATACCAGTTATTTGGACTCAGACAAATGGCACCAAGTAGCCAACAAGAAACACGAACTAAACTTACTTTATTGCGCATGTGGACTTACATTTTCATCACAAGAATGGTTAAATAATCATATCAAATTATTTGATTCACTTTGGGGCAGCGAGAAAGATGGGATGAAAGGTAACATTTGTGGAAAAGTTAATCAGAGGCCAAGTAGATAGTAGCGATAAATAGAATTGATATGTTATTTTTTACAGTACCTTGTACGTTGAAGTTGTTTGTTGTTGGTTACAAAACATGTAATTTAATCCAATGCTAAATAAAAAAATATTACTGCATTATGTAAACTAATAAGTATAATTGGCTTCGTATGTAGCCCAAGTAAGCAAAATCATGACAAGTGTAGTCCAAAGTGTATGTTTTTTGTAAAAGCATTTGATTGAACTTTCTAGCGTTCATTTCATATACAACCGATTACATTAATAATATTATCATGTTTAAAAATTGAGAAATCAGCGTGGATTGATTGATTGAATGGATTTTTGTGAACTTTTAACAGAAAATACCATAATCGTCCCAATAAAATGCATACGTGAAGTATTTGCTTGTCAGGCATTTACAGGATAATTTGTCAATCGACTGTCCTGAATACGGAAAATTGGGATAAGGCTTATCTACTGTTGGATTAACTCTCAAAAATGATTTTAGGTCGTATTTCATGCCGTCATGTATTTCATGTAAACATTTCACTGAAATATATGCATAGGTCTCGGTTTTCAAGTATTGTAGCATAATTTTGTATCCATCTTTCAATTAACGTACAATTTTAAAAAATCGGGGTTACATATTTTTGAATTGTATCCAGCAAACAAAATTTAATGAGTATCTAGGTCGAACAGATTACGAAGCTCAAACCAAATATGTTACCTGACAAGAATGATATATCAATACCTAGATATGGTAAGATTGAAAATGCAGGAAAACGACTGTTTTGAAGTGCAAATTTATGTACACAGCATTTTGCCAATCATTTAGCACTTGTATAAGTTCCGTTTAGTTTTACTTAACAAAACCGTAAAGTTTAAACCATTAAATTATTGAAATTTAGCTGATAATATCAGGAACTTTGGTGTTAATATGTTGGAATTTGGACATATGATATCATCGAGCTATCTTAAGCGGATAATATGATGGTTTAATTTGTTTTAATTTTCCTGACAAATATTGCAACCACATCCTGTAAAAATGTGACGTAAATGGAATTCAAAGAAAAGATAAAGGCGACGAGTCATAGTTTTTCCCACTATAGCCACCACCAAATCAAACATTGTAAAATCATACTATATGTATGTTTCAATTCAATATGTATGTAAATACAATATGTTTGAGAAAAGGCTTGAAATTTAGGCCGAATGACTTATTTGTGAACTTTTATTTTTCCAATAATATTTGTGATCATCTTATTCTAAAATTTAAATGATTTGATTGAATTTGAACCCTTCTTTTAAATATATATTGATATTCGTCTTTGAAATGTTCAAAAACAGCTCTGTCGTTTTATCATAAACGTCAGATTTATTTTCGCGTACTTGGAATTTGGATTTATTTATTTATGATAAACGCTTTTGAATAAACTTGTCATTTAAAGTACCTAACATTATTGAAAAACTTCCAAGTATATGCTCGACAGATCAAATTGCTACGTGATGGAACTTTTTATACAGAAATTAATTGTTGAGACAACAATAAAGTTCGAAAGCTTCAGTCAATTTTAATTAACAACGCATCCGTGAAACCCCTTAATTTCTCAAAATCACATAAATCTTTACAAATTTAAACTAATGAAAAAATATAACACGTAAGTTATTCAATGCAATTTGTGTGATTTATATTATCAGAATCCTGAGGTATCAATTTCGCAATTTGAGAATTCATTACATGAGATTACATTTTATGACATAACGCACATTACATACTACAGAGTACTTCTCCCTTACTCATTTTAAGTTGTTACTACAATTATTCACAAATATTCATTTCAATTACTATGAAAACTGAAAGAAGTGATTTAATAACGAGAAGCTTGTTAATCAATACTTTATACAACCAGAAGTTCGAAAACCTGCCTAGCATTTACCGAACGTGTGTATACATGCATATGCTTAAATAACAATATGTATGAGATTGGTAATTAAACTATAAAGTCATATGGAATTAACGTCATTGAAATTTGTTAAAAAATTTAGTTAGTAAACTTCTGAGAATGCCAAGCCTTGTTGCTATGACATGATTACTACAAATAAAGACTGGTTTTATTATCTTTTAGCCTGATAACCTGAAAAAACTGGAATTACAAATAGACTCCTTAAAAATATGTTTTTTCATGACATCATGGGTTTTAACATAGAATAATTGAATTCGAAATAACATGATATTTATGCTTAAACTTATCAAGTTTGTATACATTTTATCTTAAATAAGTATGATACCATCGTATACATAGTCATACTAGTAACTAGGACATACATCAATTATTTAATTGATAATACGTTTTATTTATAACAATGGTCAGAAGTGATACTAATTCTTGTCAAAATCTTGTTCCGCTCGACATATTGACAAAGCATGCATTTTATCTGATTTTAATTGAAAAATGACAAAATCAAATTCATGTGGATTGCAAATCAAAAATATTCGATTCATTTTTGTTTGAACTAACAATGGGTTTGTAACTGGATTTTCTTAAGGAAATTATTTTGAAACTGTTTTTCTGTCTCCCTACAAGTATTTTGGAACAATTTAGTATGATCACTAAGACCCAATTTTGTAGCAAAATACAATTTACAAGTGCAATAAAATAGGCCTGATCCCTTTTTTGAAGTATCCAGAACATGTTCTGTAACAGAAGTAATTGTAGTCTCACCAAGTTGCGCTACTGTATTTATTGCTTTATTTTCAAATATCTCATCGGGATTTTTATGTGCACTTGAAACATTATAATGTGCAGATGCCGTGGATTTTACGTTCGATCGTTGAACCTGATCTTCCAGTTGGTACTCATAGTTCACCCTTTTTAGCCGGATTTTCGCCGGTTCTTTAAATGTTGGGATGTTTAGTGAACAGAACGAGTTTACTGACATAATATTGTTGGCCTTTACGGATGAAATTATATTACACTTTAGCATTTCAACATTGTTGATTTCCAGAATATTTTTGAATTCGTCCAACCCACTTTTCTTCAAAATTGTTTCGTTATCTCTAATTTTTCCCAACTTGCTGATAAGATCAAAAGACACAATTTTGAGCCCTTTTTCAAATTTAGTTTCTGACTTTGCTTGTTTTGTAACGTAATCAGTGAAACCTTTCGGAATTTTCTTGACAAGTTCTAATTCATTATCAAGATCTCTAAGACGATCAAGAAATTTGGTAGTTTTTTCCTTCTTTTGTTGTCTTTTCCCTGCAAGTGTACCTTGCAAGTTGCGTTTTCCCTCACGTTTAACTCTAAAGGCTTTGTTTTGTTGCGAAATTGTATTTTTAATTGCAGTTATCGCTCCATTTTGATATTTTGGTTTCTGTTGTAACTCACCGATGATATCTCGTTGTTGAGAACGCGAACGTTTAGTGTTAGTTTGTTTTTGGTCGTTCATTACCCAACGTTCCGAATCTAGAATAATCGAAGTGCAA
>JAQFZH010004053.1:0-12637 GCA_034695485.1 Entomobrya nivalis | reverse complement strand
ATTTTATTTTTTTGGAGAGGGGTCTTGTTTCACAAAAAAAGTGCCGAGTTCTTTTGTTGGTGTTGTCCAGTGGAACTATCTTGTGTGTAGTCTTTTGCTGCCTAAAAGCATCCCTGAAGGAAGGAAAAAGAAGGAACTTCTTATCTAATTTTTTGTTTCGCAAAAATTTTGTCACAACAAAGTTATCAAATTACATTTCCTTTCCTCTTGCTCCAATGAAATGAGTAGAAGAGGACAAAAAAATAATAATACAAAAATAACATAACAAAATATTAAACAATAAGAAAAAAAACAGCAAAAGTGTATTATTTTTGGGAGGGAGTAGAAAATTCCTCGGTTCACGTATCATCATGCAATTGTCAGCCCTCTCCCTCTCCATTCACCCAAAAATATACACATAAAAAACAACAAAAAAGGGCTGAAAGAGAATAGTATGAAGAAAAAAAATCGCTGGACAAAAATATGTTTTGTTGGTTTTTTTGGTGGGATGATGATAAAAGTAGATGTATTTTAGTTTTTTGTGAATTCCTAGATACAAAGCAAAACATATTTTTGGGACGATGAAAAAACAAGAGACAAAGATGACGATGATGTGTCGTTTGTTTGTGTGTGTATGGAATGGAGTAGAGTAGAGGGAGAGTGATGTGATGGAATTGTTAGATAACATCAAAAACTCTCTCTCTCTCTTTTCAAACCCCTAACATTACAACTTGTGAGAAAAAGCAGCAGCAATACCAACATTCCACCACAAAAAATAATAATAAAATAAAAAGCATTCTTTATTTTCCCTTTTTCCAATATTTGGGAGCTGTTCCCACAAAATATTATCTGATTTTATAATGTCGGCCTTTCAACAAGAAGCTTTGGAGATACAGCTTCATAAGAACAACCTGACCATATGAATGTTCCCATATTATCCTCATCATCGTCGTCACATGATATGATATGATTTCAAACGCGAACACGACGAAGAAAGAGAAAGAAAAGTAATAATAATGTGAAAATGTGTATGTGTGTTTGTGGGTGATGTGATATTTGATGATAGAGTCCTCCAGTAATAGTCTACTTTTTCATGCTTGTTGGGTGGTTTTTGTTGTAGTTTCTATTTTATTTTTCTTCTTCGTCATCCTTTTTTTCTTGGAGTATTTATGCTGCACTAGCAAATAGTAGGAGCAAGGCCACATATATTGTAGAGTCAGCAGTGGTTGTGGTGGTGGTGTGGCGATGGTGGTTTGCGTACTCCAAATATATATTTTTTTCTTTGAGTTTCTCATCCAATTTCTTTTACTCTTTTTCATCGTATTTGTACCCCCAAAACATAACCACCACCACAATATCATGAGAAAATATTATATGATGGTCCATGCAATATAATATTTCCTGCTTAGTATACATTATATGCCATCCTATGTTACTCCTTTTTTATTTCATTCTTTCCTCTGTTTTGTCAGAAGAGAAGAATATTTAGAAGAGTAGGAAATGTGTGTATTCGGCTTCTAGGGTGGTGATGGCGATGATGATGATGATGATGTTATGTGGGTATCTTTGAAAGAATACACGAAGGAAATACTTCTTTTCCCCAGCATCAGAGACGGAGACGACAAACGTCTGTCTCTCAGTCATGTCTAGTACCACAATCCGTCTCAGAAGAATTTTTCGTCTTTCTCGTGATATTGGCATTTTTGCGGAACATTTCTTTTTCTCGTTGATTGACTCCATTTCTTTACACACTTTGTGAGCATTTCGCACTTTCTTCAGACTGTTTCCCTATTTCCCTTCTCTCTTCTCTGTCAGAATGTTACTCTCTGGCTGTTCTAATAAAAGTAACACCTCTCCGCAAATTTTTAAATGATACAGTTTATGTTTATTTGCGTTGTACTCTCAACTTCAACAAAAAGATAGACGTTGAGACGTAGATAGAGACAGACCACGTAACAGACAAACATCATTACAAAAAAGAGAGTACAAAATAAGCTAAAAAAAATGCATTCCTGATATTTAAAAATGATAAGAGAAGCAGAGGGAGCTTGATACATACGCTATATCAAATTATTTTCCACACTGTTTCACCCACTTTACCTATATTATATTATCATTATACATTTTTTTCTACTATTCTCAACATGATTAGTATTATTATAAGAGAAAGTTGTATAACTAGACGCATGAGTGCTCACATCTTTTCTTTTAAAAAGCAGCATCATTCCAATTCGTTCCTATTTCATCATTATTTATTTTATAAACCAAGTGATGCTAGTAAATATTCCTTCTTAATATTTCAACAGCATCTCATTCATTGTCATTTGAGTTCCCTATGAAATATTTTTTTACTCTGGCTTGAGAGCGAGAGTGACGAGTGACAGACAGACAGACTTGAACATACATTCATTCACATAATAAAAACTATGAAACTTCGTATTATTAAATATTACCATCATATAATATTTTTTCTACAGATGGTATACTAGCAACACGAAAAATAATTTCCAATTCCATATTGCCACTTTTGTTGTTGGATGAATGCATATATGCATCTAAGAAAAAATCTACACACGGACTCACGTCACCACATCACTATCTTAAAAACTTGAGTTATATCAACACACAGTCAGTGTGAGTCAGTCTTGCAGAAAAAAATCCAAATACTTGGAAAATTCTAGTAGTTCTCTTATTTTAACCAACTTTGTTCATATATAAACATAGAATGAAGAGAGTATTTTTTTCTCCCTTTCTCAGGTTTTTTGTTATAGGAAAGAAAAAAATCTCATCATATTCATGCATGCTTATATATATATATATAAACACACTCATACTACAAAACAAAATGTTATAAAAATTCGTCGAAAAACAGCATAGATATATATATTAATGCATTCATACATGCATAAGTACAGGGGGGTACAAAGCCACATGCTAAAAATATTATTATTACGTTTTATGCAAGCAATGTCGCGAAAAATAGGAATGGTGAGCAATTCTGGCTGAATAACTGAGGGAAAAAACCTTTTCTTTCTCCTTTGTAACCAACATAGCTATTATATCCAACGAAATATAACGGTAGCCAAGCCAGTCAAACAAAAAAGTCCTTATATTTCTTTGTGACGTTGTGATGTTACCTTGTGAAAATATTTGGGGAACAACACAAGAACAACAACGACAACAAAGCTTAAAAGGGTTGAAGAAAAAAACGACAACAATGCAATTTAGCACAATGTCGGTTTACATTGGTCTCTTGAGACGAAAGTGTGTGTGTGTGTGTTTTTTTTGTCAGATAGAATGCAAGATAGGCTTACAAATTGTAAGGTGAAAACGACTTGAAGGTGGACTTGTGTAGTAATTCCGAAAATAATTTGTCCCCGTGTATTTTATTTTATTATTTTTGTTTAGCTACCAGGTAAAAAAATGCGAGAATGGAATGCATGTGTGTGTGTGTGTTTATAGTTGTTATGGAGTGTATGCCGTTTATAGGGTCAGAGCCGAGCCATTATTTTGTGAGGAAACAAGAAAAACAATATTGACACAAGGATACATTCATGCATTCCACCGTAGTAAAGGTATTATGCAAGGTAGAGAAAATGAGACTAGAGGGTATTTCGTAGGATGTTATTATTATGGTGGTATTGGGGCAGAGTAGAGCAGCGGTGTAGCAGTTTGTTGTCGTTATTGTTGTACTGGGGACATGGAAAGAGAGAGAGAATAAGGTAAGGGCTGATAATAATGGACTGTTGGAATGGGAAAAAAGGTTAACTTGTTCTTGTACCACTTTTGCCACTATGGCCATTATCATTTTTCCTGTAAAGTGAGATCAAAAAATTGGTAGCATGGGAGAAATGTTGAAGAGGGAGGGAGGGATGGAGGAAACACAAAAGGTAGGTGGAGGGAGGAAATGGAGGAGGTGAACAAGATAAAGGGGATTTGGGGGGGAAAGGAATACTGCTCGCCGTGTATATTATTATCATCCATAAATAAATAAATAAATGGATGGGGAATGCAAAAAGGGATTGAGAAGGATTGAAGGAAATATTTAGAAAAGGGAGAAAACCTTTGTTTTTAAGAGCCGATAAAAAGCCAGGAGCAGGAGAGGAAGGGAAAAAAAGTTGAAAAGTTATCACGATGGATTTTTTTTCGTCTTCTTACTTAGTTTTCTAGCTTTGCATGGAAGGATGACGATTGTTAGAATCAGAAGTTGGATATATGCATATTATTATTGGGTTACATACACAAAAATGTGTGCTAAGCTTTTTTTAAAGTGCAAACAGTGTGTATAAAAGTAGCAGGTTTAAAAGATTTGCGGTGAAGAAAGAAAGGTCAGAGAAATAAGATAGGACTTTGGACATTTTGCTGAAGAAAGTTTGCAAAGAAGGGAAGCTGGGTAAAAAGAGTTTTGTTTGCTATTGACTTATCTTAAAAATTCAACAAAAAAATGGGAAAATGACGTGGGTAATGCTAACGGCTAACATAGTATGTATGTAAGTACATTACTTTCTGCAGACCTTGTCTCATGTCTGTAATTCTTATTGCAAAATTTGTTTGCCACATATTTTCTCACATGCATGGATCTGTGGATGTGCATGAACTGAAGAAGGGCAAATGATATTATTGATGAGGAGGACGGGACTGAAAAACTGGGACAGAAAAAAACGAAATAGCTGGATAGATAGTTAGATTAGAGAGAAAGGGCGGTTTGAAAAAGGGAAAGTATGTAAAATAAACGGTCTCTTTCTGTCTTTCACTTCGTTTTTCTTCTTGTTTACTTTTCGGATTTATCTTTTCATAATGTAATATAATGCTGTGGAAAATCCATGCTTTTCGTTGACTCACGTTCTCTTTACCTCCAGTGCAGAGCAGAGTAAACCCCTTTTTATTAGATTTTCATTGTTTGACAAGAGGGAAAAGGGATAAAAAAAAGTACATATTTTGTTTACACAGAACATAGAAAAGTGAAGGTAGTGGAAAATGGTGGCCGTTTTAGTGTGTCATCATTTACATGGACATGGTACACCAAAGAGGTAGAAAGAGTGAAGGAGAGAGAGAAGGGGCTGCATTTATTGTAGTAAAGGAATTGTCATTGTGGTGATCACCATCTCATTGGAATCGTGGAGAAGACTTTGCCAACAAAGGAGGAGCCCTTATGTGTCCAATAAGGAGGCCTTGTAATATTTTACCAAGGCATGGGAGTGGGACCGTGGGACATGCTCCACTTCCACCCATACTACAAAAATATATACCATTATCATCATCATCGTCATGCATCCCACTAATCCAATTGTTCACAGAAGAGATGAAGTGTTATAGATAATGCTATACATCTAGTGCATTTGCTACTGGGTTAAAGATAAGTAAAGATGTATGCAGAGATAAATGTGGTAGTGCAGGGCAGGGGTGGTGGCTATGTCTTTGTACGACTATTCTTCTGCATTGTGAATAAACACACAAAAGTAATATTTTATTAGCACAGAAAAATCTCAAGAGTGGAGATTTCCTTGAGGGGGGATCGGATTATTTTTAAAATGGCATGAAGATGATCCTGATCATATTTCGTGCTGCCGGTGGTGGTGGTATCTTCTAGTTTTTGGAAGTAGCAGAATTGGAAGATTTATCTTGAATCGCAGAAAAGATAATGGTGCTTTTTGCTCTTCTCGGTTCATGAATCTGTACAAAAATGAGGCACATTTGTTTTAACAGACAGGTCATAAGGGAATAATAAATTGGGAATCTGGAATGGGAAGTAAGTGAATTGTGTCTTCATTACTTTAACAGTAATAAGAACATCCGTACTAAAGATTTTTGCAAATACTTATCTTTTTAAGCATATTTTTTTATATTCAGTAAGCTTAACATTTAATTATTTTAATGGGATATTCCTTGTAAATTAAGTTTGCATCCTATAATCACATTTTTTAGTAATTACTTTGGGAACAACATGTAATTGTCTTTTAATAAGTTGCTCTTAGTTTTATTTTGCTAATTAAAATTAATAGAACAAAATGAATTAAATAAAGTTTTATAGTGTTTGATTTATTAATTTGTTTACTTATTTAAATCGAAAAAGTTTCTCATTGAAAATTAGTCGAATTGAATGAATTTGCTTGTTTGCCTTTTCCTTTTCGCCGGTTAATTTTCAGCAGAAAAGTTTCCCTCAATTCTGTTTCCTTCTTGTCGTCTTCAAAAGTTATACTCATAATTATTATTACTGTTACTCAAGTAATAGCACAATGATGTGATGATGAGAAGATTGCGTCACCGCCATCATTTCATTTCCACTTGCTTTACAACTTAACAGTTTCAAAGACCCACTTTCTTTTTATGACCAACAACAAGTCTCATCCTTTCATCCCTTTCATCATCATCAACAACAACTTTGTTATATTTGTATGAGTGTAAGTTGTCTTGGTTGTTTTCAATGAAAATTGCTAAATAGCCCGTCCCACTTCTTTTTACTCTTTTATTGTCTCCCGGAGAATTTTAAGACTTTTGTTTATAATGTCGCATCCACTTTTCTAAAATTTTGAAACAACTTTTTTTGTCTTTTTCTTTGGAAATATTTTTTGGAATAATAGAATAAGGCCAACTAAAACTAGAATAGAAAAATACGAAATAAAGCTACTAAACCACTATCATTTTTATTATTATGGTAATGGGGTTGTGTAGCGCATGGAGGACGATGAGGACATATATAAAATAAAGCATGTGTGTCGTTTCTGGCCTGCCCTCACCATCATTCAGTCAGCGGGACAGTAGAAAAACTTGGGCAAGTATTATTCATCGTCATCATAATCATCATCCTTCTTACAAGACACCAAAAAAGAAAAAAAAAAAAACTTTCTCCATTGAAGACCAACATAAGAAAGTGTTGATTTTGTTGATGGAGGTGGTCGTGGTAGTGTGTGCAGAGAGAGTATGTTAGTTATATATTATCGTCTTTCACTTTAAATGTATACATGCCAACTAAAACTAACCAATGTACATAATACAATGAATAGGTTTGATCATGGCGAGAAGACGACAAGGCAGTATGTACAGTAGTGTGGAGACGGAGACAATTTTCTTACTGTTTTGGTGTGTTACTTTATGGTAAAGGTGTTGGTGAAAGCCGCCTGGTGTGATTTATCACTTTGAGCAGAGGCTTAGCGATATTAAAGCTTGCTTTATTGATGACACACAAGAAGAAGAGGAGGAGAGAAAAAAAAATTATGAGGGTAATGTAGTAATAGTAGTAAAAGCTTTATGTATACAGAGAGCAGGAGCAACAGTGGTATAGTAGGAGCAGCAGCCAACATAGCAGCGGGAAAGATTATGTGAATCCTTTTCATCATCGTCACTCCCCATTATTATCAGGGTGGGAGGGAGGTATGATGATGGAGGGAGGATGATTGCTATGGAGGAATTTATTACCAGTAATAATAATGCTGCTTCAGTTATATATATGGTCATCAACATTCTTTTGGTGTTTTTGTGGAGAATGCTATTAGGGGGATCTCAAAGCTTTTCAAGTTGGAAAACACCATGCACACCTTACTAACAATGGCTGGTGCTGCTGTTGCAAAACATTGCATAATAATAAATACATAAACAGCAAAGAAACATTAAAATTTATTACATGTAAAATTTATACAATGATGGGTGGCATGGTGACAAAAAGCAACTTTTACTACAAGTAGTGGCGAGAGCAAAGGATGATGATAGTAACGGCAATGTTTTCATTGGCTTATCCTTGATCAAATCTTAACTGTGGAATTTGGATTAATGGCTTTAGCGACTTTGGTGGTGGTGGTGGTGGATTTCGAAATGGGCTACTGCTACAACTGCTGTATGTGAATAGATAGATGAATGGATAAAAGGTGTAGTGGCTCTCAAGTACCCACTCTTGTTCGATCAATCGGGAAAGGATTTTGTGAAGGAAAATAAATTGGAAGATTGGAAAAGCAAGCCATTTCATCCGAGTGTGTGCAGCAGAAAAAGCAAAGCAACGAGAGAGCATTGATCATCGTCATCAATCTGTTTTTTTCCAAAAGATTGATTTTGTGAGTTGGTGAAAAAGGGAAGAAGCTCTTGTTGATGTTGTTAGTATTTAAGATGACGATAAAAGGTGAAGTGGTTCAAGTTCCTTCCAGGAATTTACCTATGGAATGTTGCTTGTTTGTGTAGTCTGTCTATTTTTTTGTAATAACCAACATCAACACATTTTTTTCTGATTTTTTTGTTGTTGGTAAGTAGGGACATGCATGGGACGGATAAATGAGTGTTTGTGTCGTTTTGGGGGCAGTTCCCCACCCAGCCCTCCTCAATCCCACCCACACAGCCTCCTCTTATTCTCACGAAGAAAAGAATTAGTCAAGTAAACGTAAAAAAAAGTTTCTGGCACTTTGAAAAGTAGCTTTGTAATCTTTCTGAAGCTTTGTGACTTTTTTTTACTGGTCATTCGATTAAAATCCTTGTTATTATCCTGTGAAGGAGGAGTACCGAAACGAAATGAATTGAAATGGGAGAGAGTTGTTCGTATCCAAAAGCTAAAAGTGATTAAGTAAGCTGAACTCAGTGAGAGAGATAGTCGAAAAGTACTCTTGAGAAAAGGGAATATTCTTGAACTTGAACACACACACACTTGTTCAATTTCCAATTATGTGACACAAGAAAATATATAGCTTCTTTTTTTGCTTTCCCACAAAATGTGAGAACAGCAGGATTTCAACTTCTTTTTACATTATTGTTATTAGAGAGTCACTCATTAGTAGCACTTCTCTTGCGAAAATTAGAAAATAGGCAAGTTCATCACAAGTTTGTTGGGTTAGGACCTTGCTGGTAGTATAGTGGTAGTGGTGAATGGTTGCAAGCAAGCCGCTAATTGCCGTTGTTGTTGGCGAGGGATATAAGATGGATTAATGGAAAGCTCTCTTGTTCATTCTTCACACCTAAATTACCTTCTAAACTCTTTTTTACCTTCCGTCTTAACTTTTCTTTTTGGTCGCTTTTCTATCTCTTTTTCATACCAGGATGTTGTGGTAATGGTGGGGAATGAGTTCTAAACCCAGAAAACCGACATTAGCATCATTCTCCCGTAGTACCATCCAAAGAGTAACCACAACAACCAACCAAAGTAAATGCTCCTGCTAATTGATGGAAAAGGGTTTGTGGGAAAGTACCTACAAATAATCAATCAACGTAGCAGGAATAGTGTCAATTTAGTCGACACACAAAAAAAGTGTATAGAATATAAACGGGAGATAGAGAGACAGAAGAGGAGATGTTTTGTGTTGTGGTAGTGGTTTAACTGAATGACTGACGACTGTTTTTCAAAGTAACGACAGATGAATGACACTCGAAAAGGGGAGAAAAACTTGCAACTCGACACTTTCTTTTGTAGTCCTTGGAATTTTCAAGGAAAAGCTTTGAGCTTTAACAATGCAATAATAATCTTACGGTAGTGCCATTAGCGCAAAAGGTGGATGGAGGAAATTTGATGCTGATGAGAACTGAAGTGAAGACAAAAAAACAAGCAAGACAAGGAAAAGAGAGATAATAAGATAAAAGACGATCCATTGCTTTTATGTACTTTTAGTACTAATTTATGTGAAAATATAACAATAGTTAAAAGTGCCTATGTATGTATTTATGTACATATATAGATATACATGTTTACCATATACTAGAGCACGTAGTGTGTAATTCATCTTATTTCTTTAAAAATAAACGCTTTCCTGTTATCTAACTTTCACGGTTTTCCCTATGTCAGCATTTAACAACTACCAGGAAGAAATTAAACCTTTGAAATGATTGGGCTACTTGGACGAGTAACAAAATACCCTACTAGGTATGCTGACCACATAATGAGGTTTTGTAACTCTGAACACTGGCGACTAGGAAAAGAGTATTTAATGAGCAATGAGTTTTCGCTTTGTTTTTGTGCATGCATAGCATACTGCTTCTCTACAATTATCATCTATATGTCGCTTATTCGTAATGGCTTTTTTAAAGTCGTTCCGTTGAATAATAGTGAGAAGGAGTTGGAAACTTTTGTTAAGTAAATGACTAAATTTTGATCTGTGATTATTACAGAAGTCAGAATTTCAACTAAATCCTCCTCTTAACTCAACAGTTGATAATCTTCGAAATCCAACCTCATACTATGGGAGTTTTATTATTTTTATGCAAATCAATTTGATTCGAATGGTCAAATAATGCGAGTAAATAACAAAGGAAAACCTGTAATTAAGAAGAGAAAGAATTATATAACGTGAACAAGTCAAAATCGATAGGAAAATGTCATAACTAACGAAAAAGTCCAAAATAAACGCAGATTCTGAGCAAACATTATATAACAAGCATGAAATGCCAAGAAATTGTTCTGTGTTTATGAAGTACAGTATTACTTACTGACCCGTTAGTGCGTTTGCATTACAATTAACAATTAAATTGTTAACTTTCATACATTTGAGATTGAATGTATGTTTATAAGCGTGGCGCGACGCTTCGCCAAAGCGACGTTTGACCAACGTCACTTCACCAAAAAAATATTTTTTTGAACGACACTTAACCAAAAGCAAATTTTTGGGCGACGACACTTGGCCAAATCCAATTTTTTCACTAACGACGTTTGACCAAAAAATAATTTATGGTTAACGACACTTCACCAAATCAAAAATTGTGTTATCTAGCCACAAAGTAAGTTATAAAATACCTGAAATTACAAACAACGTTCACATTGTGTATCATTTCCCTCAGTCAATATATTTTTAGTACAAAATATCATCCACGAATTAATGAAATTAATTTCTGATCACAATGAAATCATTTAACGTTTTACACTGTCCATTTAATATATCGTAAAGATCTGACTTTATCTCATAGAATTTTTGCTCACAAATCGTGAATTAATTATATTCAATGCATGATGATATAAATGATGTCGTTCTGTCAGCAAATATAAAGGAAGTATACGAATTCCATTTGCTAAAGCGTCCTCCCTATCTTCGCGTTTGCGCCAAATTATGAGCAGCGGATTGACTACAACAGTAAATTGTGTAATGTAGCGACAAAAATTGTTTCGGTCAAATGTTTGTCAATGCTGTTTCAAGGAACCTGACCGTAATTTTTTAAGTTTAAAATTCATTCAGTTAAGTGTAACCCCGCTAGGAATCCCAGTACATTGGAACAATAAGCAAGGGTGAGAAACTTGGCGTTATGAAGAATGCCAACTTCCAGAGTGATAAAGTTGCTTGTAGTAGGATTAATTGTATTTTGTATTTTTGTTAAACACCATACTTATTCATGCACATTTTGAAACTTATCAATATTTAGAAAATATTTGGCTAATCGTCGTGCGTCATTTATATTACTTTTGGCCAGACGTCGTAAGCATATTTTTGTAATTTGGTCAATCGACGTATCTGAAAAATATTTTTTTGGTCAAATGTCGTGCTTCAAGTAGCAAGGTAATTTTCTTCGAAAAAATGCAAATTTGGTGCACCGTCGTTTTGGCGAAACGTCGGACAATCTTTATAAGTTAGGGAGAACTACTTATTAACGAAAGCTTCACGTTGTCCGTCTATCCGTCTGTTTGCACAATAGCTCAAGAACGCATTGATCGATTTTTTAACGAAGCATTGCATGTTATAAAATCGTGCCTGTCGTGATATTAATCATACTAGGTGTCAAAATTACGAAAATTACTCAACACAGGCTTAAATGGCAACTTTTATGGGAACAATTTTGCAAAAGGGTTGAACTGCTTGCAGAAATGCTCCTCATTTCCCTACTTTGCTACATGCGTACTTGAAGGTTATATATTTTGCTGTCGGTTTCCTGTTTGCATAACATATTATGCATTAACAGTTTATAAAGTATCAATACTTAGAAAGTATACTTGAAATTTACTTGTTTGACTATAACTTTCTCTTTATTTAATAGTCTCGTCCCCATTTCGCAAACTGTTCGTTTTGGGGAATAACTATAAAAAAATGTCGACGGTACTACTGCTTGTTACCATTTATATTAAATACAAACAAAATAAGAGAAAATATCTAAAAGTTTAGTGCATGCGACAGTGTACACAAGTAAATAAATAAATTGTTCAGTAGGATCGTACAAGGTATTGCCTCCCACTTTACTATCATCTCATCTTGTTTACACACTTCTTTCTTCGCCAACAGCAATTTCCATCAGTGTACATATAATAAAAAGTGTGTATATAAAATTATATATATCATCATCCATGCAATACAAATCAACGAAACCACTCTGGCGAAAAAAAGAAATAGACCTATAGGACCATTACATACCCTTGTATATAAGAACCAACAAACTACTTTGATTGTTGAGCCGAGTCAAACGAAAATTTGACTAGGGAGGAAAAAGAATTTGGTAAACTAAAATAAGCATAGCAAACAACAACATAGAAAAAGCTTCCTGCTCTACATGAACATGAACACATGAAAAGTAATAAACAAAACTCATCTCCAGTTTACTTGACTATTTATTTAGAATTACAAACTAAAAATTAAGTACCTTTCTAGGGAATTTTCATGGGTAATTAATTATCTAAATGGTACTTTGTTGAGAACTTGATAATAAATCAACTGGAGATCTAATTCCCCACTTTGGCTACCAATGTATTAAAGATACTTAATTTATTAACAAA
>JAQFZH010004052.1:0-12637 GCA_034695485.1 Entomobrya nivalis | reverse complement strand
ATCTAACGATATATTTCTATGCCAATTCTTGCAAATAAATGAAAAAGTACTATTGTATTATTAAAATCAGAAACATCGAATTAAAAAAGTAACTTACAGTTTTTTAGTCTAACGAATAGGCTTCTCTCCTATGCTAGATTGTATGTTCAAATAATTTCACAAGATGGACTTATGACACAACTGGCGATACACAAAAGATATGAGTAAAAACTAAATTTCCGGAAACATTATGATGAACATGAAACATTAAAAAAAATCATAACGGAGTGTTTAAATGGAAACTCTTGCGCATATAGACTTTTTATTGCATTTCCACACAATAATAACACATTCTAACCGTTGTTTTTCACTTTTGGTTGAACCATAATTGAAATTATATTATCGTTCTCTACATTTAATTTGAACATACATTTTTGCACCCGTTGAAACAGTTTTGCTGCATCACAAAAAGATCTTGAAAAAATAGCTAAAGCTTTTCCAATTGCTTGTATTTCGGCAAAAATAAATACAGTTAAAGAAACCAACAAACCAAATCCAGGTATGAGGCTCAGAATAATTGGTGCTGTTTTGTTTTTACTAATTTCAGAAGTGCCATTTTGTTTATATGAAGCCATTAATCTCTTACCATGAACACTGGTTTTTAAAACAAGAATATATTCAAAGAAGTTTTGCCACCATCCAAACACGCCGGCTTCGAAAATGTGGCTTCCTCGAAGAAATAGTTTTGTTGGAAAGTATCCCAAAAATTTATACCCCCAAAACGTCTCAAGTATTTTGTCTTTTCCAAGAAAGCTCGGTTTACCCATTTGTTTGAGAGATGCATGGAGTTTAAATGCCATTGGTTTTGGCAGTATAATTGCAGACTTGTTGCATTTCTTCATATGAAAGTTTAAAATAGTAGAAATTTCTTCACGTTCTCCATGTCCATAGTCTGGCAACATCGCAGAGCTATTGATAAATCTCCACATTGTCTTTGTTATTTCATCCTTCAAAAAGTTTAGACCAAGTTGGACTGTCCCAAAAGGTCGCAACCCGATCATTAACTCATACCACAGTTCAGAAACAAATGGAAGTGCTTCGTGAGAGATTACAGAACCATGTTCTTTATATACCTTAAAAAGTTCGCTCACGTTAAAATAAACCATATTAAAAAACGTCTTCAAGTTATACCTACGCGAGTAAATGTTAAACTGATGTTCATCTAGCATTTGAAATGTGTCGAAAGGAATAAGCGGAGGCTCTGCTGTAAGTCTCGTCACATTTTCTCCTTTGTATGCTGTGCTTAAATACATCCAAGAAATTGGAAGACAGAAAACACAACAGTATAACGAGCATTTCGAAGTTATGCTTTTGCTCTTGAAAATACTGTTAGATTGGTCAAGGATGGACCACAAGATGGAAAATGTTATATTCAGTAAACCCGCATTTCCTGAATAAATACGTTCATTCACAGATAATTTCGCAATTCCAGAAACAATTAGACATATTGTTAAAATGAGCAACCACGTTGGGGTATCGAAAGGAGAAACTAATTCTGTCAACTGATTTGTCCAATGCATTTGTTTTTTATGACAACTTACAAACCTAAGTTGATCAATACTTGTTACTAGTCGGAAGTCCTGTAACAAGCTTGGAGACCTAGAATTGGTCGGTAAAATCATTGGTCGAAAAGCTGGGTGAGCGTTTGTAGTTGCTTTTGGTCTACAAGAATCAGTAATTACGTTTTCCCATTCGCAAATCTCAATATTACAAAATGTAATATTGGCTGAGCTAGTTAGTAGCAGTGTGGTAAGGTGTTTGTCTGCTGCACAATCGAGGCCACACATTCCGGATTCATCAGAGATCTGTTGGATGTATTTCAAGACGTCTATTGGCTTAAGTTGATTGGTTTGGAAGTCTTTTTGAGAGGCCTGCATAAGTGCAACTCGGACCGAGTATGGATCTGGATTTAATTGTTGACTTTCATTTACAATAATTTGAAGTTCAGTTTGAGAAGTCGGAATCATTTTAGACTGCAAAGGAATGGTTTTAAGTGAATCGCAGGGGTCACAATACGGACACAGTGTCTTTAGAGAAAACGACGGGTATTCCCATATGAGTACGGTAACTGATAATCTGGACATCTCATAGTCAAAGAAAAGCCCAGCAATCCATTTTTTGACATCCTTCTCATCTCCACAGATTGAGTCAGCAGTCAAGTTGCAGATGAGAAGTGAGATCATTGGAACCGTATTTAAATGGTCAAGCTTCCACATCTGAGTTTCAGTGTTTTTTTCCAAGTTGGACAAAATCAAATTCTTTGGAACAATTTGCCAGTGGCGGGTTTCAGTAGCTTTCTCTGAGCTCTTTATAAAATGACTATGTTGGGTGTTTTTCCAATAAAATGCTCGTGTGTACATCTGCGGAAAATATCTTTCGGTTGGTGGATCAAGATAAACGTTGGCCTCACAAGGTTTGTTTTTGCTTTTTAATTGAAACGACTCTGATAGATATCGTTGTACATAGCTGATAGCTATATGGTCTGGTGGTAGATTGGCTTTCCCGGAATTAGCATTTTGACAAGTCGATGCGTTCTGCTCGCTCAGTGCTGGATACGCCGTGCCAAGTTCAAATGGAAACACAAGTCTTTTATCGCAGTGAGATAAGTAGCGAATAAGCAGAATGGGCACCTTTACTACTTGATAATTAATATCTATTCCTCTATAATTGATGACACGTATATTGCAGCCATCAAATGCATTTAGCATTGCAAATTGCTGTGTGTGATCTTTCAATTGCGAATCAGTTGCCCCAAATGAAAAACAATTTCCAATTATCATAACAAACAAAATTAAACCACAAAGTCTGATGGTGAACTTAAATTGGCACAACTTGAGACGAAACGTTGAGTACATTCTGTTTGAGATGGGTTGGGGAATAATTACGACGGCATCTGTATCAAGGACTTGCTTTGCAGCAAAGCTGATAATCCATGTTTTATTAACACAACAGAACGATGATGTTAACACAAGTGTAGCACCTAAATTTATTATAACATTCCGCAATGCTACTGTCTTAGCATCTGTCAGGTTCCAAACTTTTTTTTGGAACCAAAGCAAAGGGACTGAATGCAATATAGTCATACAATTTCACATTATCTTCGTGTGCATTCGGACAGTTGAGCTATTCCTGCATTCCCTACAAAATGTTCAGAGCACTAGAGAAATCAAACGATTTCTGGTTAGAAAAGCCACTTGTGTGAGTATAACCCTAATTTAGCATTTGTTTTTCGCACCGGTATTACTTTGCCAGAAAAATATTTCTTTTCATAGATAGTACTGTTCTTTTATTCTTAACTATCGTGTAACAGCACTAACATATATACACGTATATTTTATGAATAAATAAATTCAGCAAATAATTTTTTTTTCATTAGTCCAAAGTATTAAATTGAAACTAGTGTCCACTCAATTCAGTATCAGCACAACACGAACAGTCTGTATTGATTTATTACCAGACCAGGATAAACAACACGATTGTAATAATGAGAATGTCTTGTAAAGTAAAAATGTTTTTCTTTGCTTTTTCTAAAGCTACCGCTTGTATTCCGACAAAAGTTCCAAAAAATATCTCCCGCTTTGTCGTGCGAATTTTGCAATACCAATGATTTTTATTATTGTTCTCCAGGTTTTCCGTTTTAGAAGACATATTTTTGTTGACTGTCCGACTTTGATCCAATGATGACAACGATAACTCTGGCAAACAAGTTAAAATATTTGTTTGACGCAGTTGTTATTTACAACATTCGTTGGAACAAAAAGAGCACCATGAAGTGTAGATATTACGCTTTTAAAATCAATTAGAGTAAACGATGGCAATCATGCGAGAATAGGCTTGTACAGTCTCTTTTCACTACAAACAACTTGTATCAGTTAACCTTAAATGTGCTAAACAATGCATGTTATTTCAGAAGCAATAACACTTTAAACACGAAATACTTGAAAACAGGAGTTTTAGAAAACTTGGTCTTGTTTCCCCAAAAACATGCACATTTTCCATCTTTTAACCGTAGTGCTTGTTTGTAGACATATCACGAAACATTGTTGAAATTTTTACTATTGCCGAGGTTCAATAGCCCTAAGATTTCGCATAGAAGAGATTTCGAATTTTCAAACAGTCAAACTTCGATCTAAACCAAATGCTTTTCGGGGAAATTCAAGACCTTGTTAGCTGTATTTATATGTAAAGAGAATATATAAAAGGAATAGCTTTAGTGAGTTGGACAGAATGCGTAGCCTACCGACGCTATATCAGCACTGACGTGGCGAGTAGACCTAACAAGCTTATAATGGCAAGCATGAAATACGTACAATAAAGTGTACAGCTTGTAAACTTTAATTATAAATGTTACACGAGCAAGCATATCTTATAAATGTATAGAACGTAGATAAAAATGACGGAAGGGCTACATAGAATCAAATGAAAAAATGCAGAACAACATATTATTGGCAGCTTTATACACGTGTATGACATATTAATATCCTCGCCCATTTTATAATTAAAAGTGGATCGAAACCGGTCAAACAAATTGCGCAGTAAGCAAGAGAACATTTGGGCACGTGCCCATAATAAATTAGGTTTGATATGGTTATTGAACTAGTTACATGAAGCGAACATTAATTTATTCATTGATATGCTTGCCTTTCTAGATGAAAACAAAATGCTCCTCTTTTCTTAAATTTACTTTCCGCACGCTTAGCAAGCTAAGCCGCATCTCACATGCATTATATGGAACTTGTGCTCTAATACATCTAACTACCATTGTCCTACCATTAGCAAGTATGGAAGCATGTGGTATAAAATAATAAGAAAATACATAATACTTCTCATAACAGTCACAACTTCATTTTTTTCTTTGTTTTTGTGAGTTTATGTAAGTTTACCTTACCACGCAGTGTGCTAGGACCTCATTCACTCTTTACTCAGAGTCCATTTCAGACCATTCAATTCCAAAAAGCAATTATACTGTATAAGATAGAGTAGACACTTAACTTACGCAAATAATTATATAATTCGGACACATTGTCATGTACATACGCTGCTCTTCATCACTAGCTAACATCGTATGTCTTATAACGAAGAAAACATTAGTTCCTACTAGAGCTATTGGTTGTAAAACTGGTCAACTAAATTGGATATTAAGTAGCAATTCAATGAACTTAAAGCTCGTGGCATAAAACTTGTTTACGATATCAGGTCATTTTAAGTGATTTCAAGTACATTAAACTTTATGCCGTTTTCCTATTTTTTTTTGATAAGTATGAATCCATTTGCAGCCTGAGATAAGCCAAGATACTGACCAGCCTTCATACCAACCCAAAAGGCAGATATCACTGTTAGCTTCAAACTGAACTTATTTTGAGATACCCACCACCAATATATGCATAATACATTCATTTAATAAATCATTAGGTTAACATTAAAAAGTGATCGCCATAATAGCACATTTGATAATATAAAGAGTATAACAATAAAGTATGACATTTCAACTAAAATTTGTACTACAGTAAAATTATTACTGCAACAGCTACTGTATATGAACCAATGAGTTTCATAAACAAAAATCCGTAATACTTTTCATTTCAAAGAACATAAATAAGTGATTGTTTGAGCAAAGCAAATCAAAACTCATTTTGAATCACGTTTATTACCAATAATCTATGCAAGTAATATTTTTAGCCCTTCATTGTAATATTTATTTATATTTTATTAGTGCCCTGTAACTAATGTTAAATACAACACATTTTAAGTTCACAAATTGCAAATTGTTTTATACGATTTTTTTTATAGGATTTACTTCCTTTGTGGGATCAGGGCACGTAATTTTATTAGCATTTCAAATTTAAGTACCATTGATCTCTCCCAAATCCTGAATTATTACGATGATAAGTGGATGTGGTCATCATTATGTCCAGGTATATTTACTGATAAAACCCCGTTGCAAAAACTAACATAAAAAAATACAATCAAAAAGTTAAATATGGAAATATTGCGCTAAACTAGTGTGCTTACTTTAAAAATGGTACGAGTTTATATTTACCTTGTTTGATTGCTCCATGGATGGGAAATGTTATTTCTATCGAAGTTGAAAATATTTTATCTATAAGCACAAATTTGGTTTTTCCGCGTTCTCATCGCTTCAAAATAAGTCAATGGGAATATTGTTCCTGGAAAGTAGTTGCCAGTCAGCGGAACCACAACAACAGATGCACGTAAGACCAAATAATTTTAAGATGACAAGCAAAGCTCAAAACTAGTCTGACGTGTCCTGTAAAATATAAAAGAGAGCTAATTACACCATCTTGATAGCCTATTTGATGGACTATCTCTCATAACTAATTACTTTGCCTCAAAATAATTGATAAAAGGTTCGATTAAAAAAGAGATTCCTCTTTTTTATTAAGCCATATATTCCCTAATAGCCAAAATCGAAAAATAAGACCTAAAAGTAGCACTGCTGGATACTCGTAATTTTTTGTGTAAAACACTTACATATACATATGTGCGGCAAACTTTACAAAGTACAATAACTTTATGGCAGTTTTAGCCTTGACCAGAAGTAGGTTGATGGATGTAAAAAGCATTGTCACTTTACCCTTGAACAGAGTGAGACGGCATGTTGTGCTGAACGGACGAACAGCTCCACGAATCTGAATTTACTTAATAACTACCAAAAATATATATTTTTTGTGCCCTAAAGTTTTTAATTTCATGATCTAAAATTCCAAAAAAATAATAAAGGATTTTATAAAGGATTTTTTGCATGCTAGAAGTTCGTTAGGTATGCCTTATAACACCCAGAAAATCATAAACTGAACATAAACATAGTATGCAGAATAAGTGGTCTTTGGCCTAATATCAGTCAATTTTAATTAATTTCAGGTAATTAGAATTAGCTTTTATTAAATTTAGATTCAAATACTGATTATGTTGATTAGATTCTCTTTGAAAATGAACTACTAGAAGGCTGGCCAATGTGAGATTTATTGGAGGTTATACTGTTTAGTTCATCGAAGATTTTCATTTGGATTCTTATAAGGGTTTAAGGCTTGGCCTTTGTACGGGATTATAATTCCATTATAGCTAAAATTAATTGATTCATTAAAGTGCTCTGAGAAGATCTGTAGAATGGTTTCTTTCTTAGACAAAAAATGCTGTTAAAGTCATAGTTACTAAAATATCTTGCTTAACAACTTAACAAGAATCGCCGACTCATACCTTTATCGAAATTAAATTCAGATATACACGTTTGCGTAAAAGTGTGTTGGCATACTATGTCATCATATGAATCGTGGATATGTAACACTCTATTCGTACACGTTAAGAAAAGTACTATCTGCGTTGTTTGTCCGTGTCATGTGATAGAAAGGAAGATTTAAAATTGATGAAATTACGTGTTAATATCGAATCTATTAGCCAAGTTTTCAAACTAATTACTTTGCAAGAAACTTATTAAAATACTAGAATAAAAAATACATTTTGGACCAACCCCCATAGAATCGTAAGAAACACACAAATACATCGTTAAAGATCATTTTTATTAAGCTTATGGTAATTCTTTTGTTAAATTTCTAGTCTCTGGGTGTTGCAACTAAGCGAAGGAGAAAACTATTTAAATTGTAATAGACTTGTGAATAACCCAACTTTATTCTCGGAGATCTGACTTTACTTTTACTTTTCAAATCTAAAACTTATAAAAATCCTAATTTAATAGATATTGCTACTAATATATTACTTCTACACTGCAAATTGTTTAGGTGGTTATCGCCTAAGGAAAAATTGAACTCAACATTAAGTCACTACCACTTTCAAGTCCTGGTGAAGTAATTTTTAGAAAAAACACATAAGTTCAATTAATTTACTAGCTTTAAGCATGATATAAGCCTCTTTTAGCCACAATTATTCCAAGTTGTAAAGTTTTGCGGTTGTTCCGAAGTGACTTTTAACTTTCTGCCAAAAAATGTATAACTCATTGAAACTTACCGTCACGTTCCACGTTAATATTTTCTTTGTGACTGGAATATTAAACTATTTTGCATCTGCAACATTCGATACGACACTGAAAAACCCTACCGGGCCAATCAAAATCTTAAATTCGTTTACTGGCTGCAATATACGCGTTATGAATTTTAATGGCTTAGATATTGATTTCCAAGTGGTAAGGGAACCTATTCTGCTTCTTCGTTACTTGACCTCTTGCAAAAATGGGCTTTTGTTTCCATTTGAACTTGGCTCTGCCTACCCAGCATTAAGTACCCAAAGCGCATATTTTTGTCGTTTTGGCAAGAAAAACAAAGCAAAATTACCATCAAAACAAGTCGCAACTCAATAAGTGGCACAAACTCTGTCAGAGTCATTTCAACTCAAAAGTAAAAACCGACTTTGTGAGGCATACGTTTATCTTCATCCTCCAACCCAACAACAAGCTCCACAGCTGTACATGAAAAACAGAAAGTGGGAAAGTTATCTCAAACATCCAAATTGGATAAACTACATTTTCAACACTGACGATCAGAAGTGGAAGCGCAACTTTTTAAATACGGTTCCCCTCATCTCACTCCTTGTTTGCGATTCCAATTCGGACTTCATCTGTGGAAATGAAAATGATGTAAAAAAATGGATTGCCGGGGTTTCAGATGATTTTCATGGGTGCCGATAATATGTCAGAAACGACTCTTGGAGTGTTACCTCTTGTCGAAAAACTATAGTCGAAATCTGCTTGTCGAAAAAATAATTCTTGTCGAATTTCCATTTGTCGAATGTGGTCTGGTATGGTTTACTTGTCGAATTTACATTTATGTCGAATTTTTTCTGAACATGCAAATGGTCGTTGTGTCTTTAAAAATATTGGCTCCCAGATTCATTTTTTCTCAGTGGTATTCATTTTTGTTGTAAATACAACCAATTCTCAGAAACGCCAATAAATTTATCGTTTAAAGACGAAGCACCAATACATAATGACAAATCAAGCAGTTTATTTGACGCTGCGAGAAAAACGTCAAAGTCATCGATGTTCTGTTGCGTTTTCTTTGTTCCAATTACCTGGATGTACTTAAGCACACTTTACAAAGGCGATAATGTCACAAGACTTACAGCTAAGCCGCCCTTAATCCAATTTGACAATTTCAAAACGCTTAAAGAATACCAGTTTAAAACATACGCACGAATGTATGACTTCTCAAGTACTCAATTTTCAAAAACTTATGATGTTAGTCGACTGAGTAGACTACATAACATATATGGTTATGTAACCGCCTACGAATCACTTCCCATGGTTTCCGAATTATGGTTCTTAATAATGGGTTGGTTGCAGCTTGCCACACCCCATGAACTAAGTTTAAATTTGCATAAAGATAAAATACCAAAGGAAATGTGGAATTACATCAACAACTCTATTCCATTCCTAAGTCCGCTATTATAACGAAAAGGCCAATGGCAATTCAACTCCGTACAGTTCTTAAAAAATGGGAAAACCGAGCTTTTTTGGCAAAGAAAAAATGCTTGAGTCATTTTGGGGTTTCACTTTCAGGGTCATTTTCCACCCAATTTAGTCCTACGAGCCAGGTACGTTTTTGAGGCTGGCTTATTTAAGTGGTTGAAAAAAGTACTTTGAATATGTGCTTGTTGTAAAAACTAGTTTTCACGGTAACATTTTATTTCCAAAAAATTGCCAAAATTTTACGTCTCAAGCCAGTGGAAACAAAACAGCAGTAATTATTTTGACCCTCATACCTGGTATTGATTTGCTAATATCCTTGAGTGTATTCATTTTTGCAGAAAATATGTCTAGACCATCAATCTACAAGACAGTTTTAGGCTTTTTCTTAAAAAATTTGAGTGTAGTTATAAAATTGTTTCAAAAAGTTCGAACATGTGTATTTGGTTTGCATGTGGAAGTAGACAATATTATTTCAGTCAATGTACAACCAAGCGTATGAACCAACAAATAATACTCTTAGCTCTTTGGTAAAATCCATAAAAGATAACCTTACCTATGTAGAAAGCCCGCTCAAATTGCCATATGCAACTGTATGTCTGTTGTGTTTACTTTAAATGCCCGCCGATTTAATTTCATTGTTAGTTAGCCAAACAAACACAAATAAAAAAAGTTTTAGTTACATGCATATAGAAAATAAACGGACATTAGCTTTTTAATATGCAAAGATATTTGAAGATTTTACGAATTTTTCACTATAAATTTAATTCATAGTAGCAAATTGTGAATTAAAGTGTTACAAAGTAAAAGTATGAGAAAATTTATGACACTTTGTGCTTCTATAATAAAATTTACAATATGAATTAGAGTTGGTAGGCCAAACTTGATTGTGATCTGAAAATTATAATTGTTGACTTTGCACTGTATATTGGGATTAAAATTTGTATCAGGTTCCCCGAATTTTATGAAATTGTCAAAGTTGAACTACACTTCAAACGAGAATGTAAGTGAAATTGCAACGGGACTGGAATTGGGTGAGAATGCTTTGTTTACATATCCGTGTTACTATTTATATTACTTTTACCATTATAAATCGCGCTTTACGAATGAGTAATACAATTTAAACTTCTTTTCACATATACTACAAACAAGAGGCACGGCTAAATTTTCCAGATTGATGTTATCAACAAGATGGCTACTGCTTTTGCAGGAACATGAAACGATACAAGCAAAATCTCTTTCGATACATGATACATGTCGCATGAATTCAAAAATAGAACTTTTCTGAAGTCTGGTTATGTGTTTTTGTGTTGTGTTGAATCAAGCGCTTAAATTTGAAACTGTTATATGTAACAAACATTACAGTGGTAAAGTTTTTAAATGCTACATAATAAAATCGTAAATAGTAAATCGTAAACTACTGCGGAATATTATTTAGCACGCGGAGCATGGGTAAGAGCAAATAGAAATCTCAGAAGATTTACATCAGGAAGCCAGATTAAAGGTATGTGTTCCAATAACTTAATTTTTAACGATTTAAATTAAAATAAAATCACTTTTAAGTTCTAAAACTGAAGTTTTGTTTCTGCATAATTGCATGAGTTAAGTTTTCGAAAGAAGTGTTTTGTTCAGGTTGCCAATTTCATAAAATTCTTTTTATCGTAGAATCTGTATCATTAATTTCAGAAATATACTTTGCAAATATGGGGGGTGATCAGAAAAAAAATGCACGCATGACAACCTAAACTCAGAACTATTATTTTTGTCCATAACTTGTCCATGTTCATTTAAGCACATATTTAGTAGCCAACGGCTTCATTGTTTGTCACCTTTGTGTAACTTGTATTCCCTTCGTTATAGTTATTCCAAAAGAATCCTACTCATATGTATGGATGTAATTCCATTCAATGTTTGCACTAGCAGCCCTTTATTCGTTTTCTTTCTTGCAAGGCATCGTTTCCACTTCAAATGCAAATTTTGTCAAGAAAAGATCTGAATAATGTGAAAATAAAAGGATTAATTACAATGTCGCCAACTGTAAGTTTCTTAAACTTTACTATGATACTTAACGCCAGTCAACGTTTCAATTGAGTCAGCGTAAAGTGAAACTATAAATAAGCCGACATAAGTTAGCTACAAGGTACAGCAGGTAACGATCCTTCCCCCCCAAGCCCCATCCCCCCAAGTGACCTATCCCCCCAAAACCACTTTCCTCCAAGTCAAAGCCCCCCAATACATTTCCACCCCAAAAACATATCCCCCTAAAACACTTCCCCCCAAAAATAAAATTTACATGTTAAGCAAAGTTTTATCGCATGGCAAGGTAGTATGTCATTACATATGATATGAACATTATTTGGTACCACACAACATACGTACATAATACAATATATAACACATTAGACATGTTTCTTCTCTCTTCATTTTCTACTACGCCATAGCGCGTAGTTTGTATGCACTCCTTTGTTGCCTAATATCTCAAGTGGAGAAAAATAATTTTAAAACTTAATTACTCTGATAAACAACCAGTTTTTTTACTTTGTTATGCAAACAATTTGTTATATCATCAAAAAACACTACACCATTGTATTTACAAACGAAAATATAAATACTAAAAATGATGTGCCAATGCACGATTTATTTTACTTTTGTAATACTTTTTATATTATACTTTTGTAAGAAATAGAGAGGTAAAGTTTATGTGTCTACTTGTGTGCATCTTGATTTTTCGAATTTGCTCTGGCATAAATCTTGTTTAAGTAAAGTTAAATAACTTAGTTGCATATTCGAAAAATCAGAGACCGAATTCAACTATACGATCAATATGACGAATTCAAGTTCAATTCTGTGAAATGAATTCAAGGATGAACTTATGCAAAAATTCCAAGAATATTTTGTTCAACCGAATATTTAAAAGATGAAAGAAATGCCACAGATTTTATCGGTAATGGAAGGCGAAAAAGTATTCGTAAATCAAACATTAGCACTCGTTATAAATGAATTTCTTGATTGTTTTTACTTTCTTGCCAAATAATTTTCAAATGGCAGGTGTTATATAATTAACCAAAAAATCTTAATTTAACATAAATAAAAGCATTTTTTTAAACGATCGATATGAAACAAATATTCTATTTAGATTGTGCAAAACATATTATTAATGGA
>JAQFZH010004051.1:0-12640 GCA_034695485.1 Entomobrya nivalis | reverse complement strand
ACTACCAATTAATAAATCATTGAAATTTAAACAATTATCTTATTCACACAGGTAAACATAACACCAGTTTTTTTTCTCGGTTAGCACTCAATTATGCTTGCTCATAGTCAGCCTGTCTACTAGCAACCAATACAATGTTACACTGATTTACTTTCACTTCACTTCAAAATCAGCCATCTAGGAAACATTTACTCTAGCCGAACACATAAAACGTATCTCTGTGTCTATAGCACATGGAACCTGGTAAAGAGAACTGAAGCAATGGAGATAGCAGATTTTTTCATCGTGTGTGTTCTAGCTGGGTTTCTGTTTTCCGATGAATTCATCCTTTATTACATTCATGTCGATGTCATATAAAATATCATATTTGAAATACGGGAGTACATACAAAGTAGGCAGAGTGGAGCACAAGATAAACAACCCATGATCTGAAACATGGTAAAATTGAGATATTAACAGCACTTTATCCAAAACCCATTAGCCAGTAAACCAAATTATTTTTTACGTTATTTATTAATGCCATCTACTCCATAGAATCACTTTCAAAGTAGCACTTTTTAATGATGATCTTTATCATATGCATAATACATATATGTCCATTTTTACATTGAAGAAATAAAATTTAATTTTGATTTCCGGCAGCCCAGTTTTTCATGCCTGTCATCTAAAAGTCAAATTAGTGAAATTAGTGAGCCACTATCTACATCCGCCTCACCATTTTCACGATTCCTTTTGTATCTTGTTGTTATAGAGATACCGGGTGAAATACATGCCATAAACTGGGTTGGTCGTGTAGTACAATAATTCAGTATGTTGTTTTCCTTCTTTGTTTCGTTTACTGACTGAATTTTTGTCAGTGCAAAAGTAACAAGTGAGGAGACAAGTACAGGGAATCAGAAAACTGGGACCTGAACAAGTACAACAATTGAGAAATATTATAATTATGTATGTATTATAAAAACTTCAGATAATCCAAAAAAAAATGGATTGTGAGAGATCCAAGACAATAACCTTATTTTTTCCAAATATATCAAATAAATGTTCATAGGACATTCTTAAGTGTGCTTAATAAAGCGAAAATTAATTAACCGTGTGAACTTACAGCCTCAACGGAATGGACGGATAAAAGGAACGAAGATTTCATGCTTCCACTTTTGCAGTGAAAATAGCGTCTTTGTACGTCAATTACAGGTTTAAAAGATACCCTTTGTGATCTCATTTTCTTTTGAAATTATTCAAAACGGAATTTGTAAACTAATAAATTAACCTTTAATAAATTTCAGACGGGAGGATTTCAGTTTCTCAATTAAACTTTCTTCATGTTTTGTTAAGCTGACATAAATAGAACTCTGGCCAAATCGATTGATTTAAAAAAATGGGAAGTTATTTAGAGAGGTGGCTTTTAGTACTTTTAGTACTGATTATGGCTATTAATTTGAAAAACTCTGAATATCCACCTGCTTCAAAATCTAAAGAGGGAGATTGGTTAAAAGATTTGAAAGTTAAGTACGTTAAGAAAACATTTTGTGAGGAATACTTACGAGGATTTTTCAAAGAATCAGCATTTTCATTGATGACATCCGATACTGAATATAAGAGACAAAACCATAAGAAAGTAGAAGATGGAAAGACCCGATTTGCAAAATCTAGACAAGAGATGACAAAACAACAAACGAAAATTCACAATTTTCTCTCCAAACTTTATTGTGAAAGCAATAAAATTGATGAAAATCTACTGACAATGTTATGTAAGTTTTGCAAATAAATTTGGTAATTTACAACATTCGCATACGTATTTGATTTGAAAATATGTTGACGTATTTAAAATAAAAATTTGGTATGTATATGATATCTGATCTTAAGTACTTTCGTTAACAGATTTCACCTCCACTCTAGGAAACGTCTGTGCTCAGCTCATATTCCTAAAACGAATGGAAAAAACCTCACCGACAGAAATTCATTTGGGATACCAAGCTATTATGATTTACCTATTTTCGGCGGAAGTCCTTCAGTTTGCTGGTTTAAAATACATATTGAGTTCTGGAAAAACTGGTAAGCTGAATTTATTTTAAAGAAGCTACAACATAACGAAACAGCTTTCTAAAGCAAATTTGTCACAATTTTTTTTTGATCTACCTCAGCTATGTATTTTAAATAGCCAATTTGTCATTTCCTTATTTTAGGATGTCCAACTCAGCAATTCACCATCTAATTCCCAATCACTGAAAGGTAAAGAGTAAACCTTTCGTCTCTATTAGCTAAATTCCAACAACTTCAAAAGGACCAGCCCACGAAGCATCTGATATTAGAGTATATCCGATAAACTGAGTTTGAAAAAATCTGTAGATATTCCCGCTGAATCTAATTAAGAGAAAACTAGCAGTAGCAGTATAAAAAGTTGCCACTTTCTTCGGTCGTAGCCTGAGCAAAATATTGATACGCTGTTTCCATAACTGTTGTAGTATATTCAATAAATGCACAAAACTTGTATATTACGAGAATGAATGAGTTTTTTTGTGACAATTGTTCCTCATTAATACCATAAGCAAAAAATACGTTTTGTGGTTGGTCTTAAAAAACCCACTAGATGCTTAATTTTATTAGTCTACAATCTAAGAGAATTCCTTTGGAAAATAAATATTGAACATTCTTAATGAGCATCCGTGATAAACTCTTGATTAGGTTTGGTAAACTTTTTTTTCCGAATATAAATATTTGCTAAAATGTTTACATGATGTCGGGTGGATTACTTTAGTCGGGGCTTCTTATCTAATCGTCGTGGATATATAAATTGGACATAAAAAAGAAATATTTTTGTTTTGGATGACTGATGGCTGTAAACGTTCGTAGATTTTTCTTACTTAACTTGATTATCTATTCCACTCGTTTTTTACTACTGAAACATGAAGTTGAAAAAATAGATTATAATGTTGCTTGTGTAAGACGAACATGAACAGGAAATATATTTACGCTTAAAACCAATCCAATATCCAAATTAATAGTTTTGTTGCCTTCACTTGTAAACATTTTGCTGTACTACAAACTAAATAAAACCAGAAAAAAAATCCAATAAAATATATAGTAGGAAGAATACATATGACAAATTCACTTGATTCTGTGTCATCTTGAACAGTCAAGCATTTTGTATTGATTTTTAGAAATTTTGTAAATAAAAGGAATTTTGTACCGTATTGGAATTGTAGAAATATTGGAGTTTTAGTTCTAGGAACTTACTTTAATGCAAACAGAGATGCTGCTGGCTACCAATTCAACTCAGAATATCAGTCAAATAGAATGTCAAAATTGAAGAGACTTGTTCACATGCTTTATACTAAATCAATATTTATTTTGACTTGGTACAGCACAAGGTCATGCAATAAACGTAGGTATGGCTTGACTATTCTAATATGCTTTCACTTTTCCTTACATTGAAAACCAAGACAACGGGCACAAGGCTCACTTCAGACGCTAGAAAGCATGTTGTTATATTTATTTTGCTTCACTCCCAATTAAAAAAAACCCTCTACTCTCAGAATTTATAAGCCTCTGGCATTAACTGGTCATTAGGGAATTTTAATGACGTACTTTAATTTAAGCTTCTTATAATATTTTTATACATAAATTTTAGCACAACAGGAATCAGATAAAAAAATGTTTTTAAAGTTATTGCAAACAATATCAAAATAATACATTTTGTTCAATTTATTTACATCGTCTCTCCGTTGAAGCCATGAAGTATTAAATAGTTCAACTGAGTATTTAATTTGATCAAATTCCAGTTGAACGTTTTCTTGGAAAGGAATCTGGTAACTTAACAACGTGACAATAAAACAGAAGTTTGTGTACGTGAGTTATGCATATATAAGATAGGACAAAAAACCAATTTAAATTGAGCAAAACGTTTCTGGTACAAGTTACTTTTTAAAAGAAGCACTATGTAGACAACTAAAAACTTTATCAAGTAATACTCAAAATGATGAGTTTGCTTTCACTTAAACATTTGCAGTATATCTTCATCCAACTTCCCTTACAGCAACCCTACAACGACCAGACACGGTTTTTTTAACAGCTTAGAATGGCTTAGAGCTAGTTTATTTTAATCAAATGCATAATTAAATTATATAATTTAAAATAAAAAATGGTATGGTGTTCACTGATGATAAACTTGTTCAAAATCTTTTTAGTTTTTCTGATTAAAAAAATACAGAATGTGACAATACAGTACACGCTATAGCTTAGGGATGTATTCATATACATCAGTGATAATGAGACAAAAACACCACAGGTAATATATATATTTACACTAATGCATTAAAAGCTGAATACATTTTGAAGGAAATATTGAGCTGACAACTCAGTTTTCATTACCATATAGTTTGTTTTGCAAGCGTTTTTATTTTGCAAAAATATTGTACATAAATAATTAAATAGACGAACTTCAAATTAAACCAAAATCCTTTCCACTCGTGTACGACCACAACCAAATGGTTATTTTTTCTAAAGTTATTTATGAAAAAGTTTAAACTCACAAAAGCACAAAATGAACAACTTCCCAAGTACAGCTTCATTGATCCAGTCTATACTTATTTGAAAGCTATATTTTTTCTGACGACCGCAGTTTTTTATTTTAAATGATGAGGACCAAATGAAAAAGATGTGAGTATCACAAGCTACAAAATCAAACAGTGCATAAAAAATACGGTGCTAATGTTGAAGTATGCATTACAGAAGTGTGTCGAAATGTTTATGCCCTCAAAGTCGTTTATTTTTATTTTTTTCTCTCCTTTTTCCTTTGATAGTTATTAGAAGACGACCACAACCACGTTCAGTAGTCAAAATCAAGCATACCTTTAAACTTTTTACCATGTGTGATAGGGCTTTAAAAGCAAAATGAACTAGCTTTGCTTTCACTGAACAAAAGTGATATTTTAAATGTGACCTGGACTTCCAGTTCAGTGAAAAAATGACTCGTCTTTTAAGTTTATATAAGCGGAGAAAAAGATCAAAGACTGAAAAAATCTAGCTCAAGGAAATGTGTACTTTAAGCTCTTCAACAAATTGTGTTTATCTACATATGTAGTTCTATTTTTTAAACTCAAAAAATAACCCAAATAATAATAAATCAGACCAAACTTTCTATTTGTTCACGATGAAATGGTAATATTAGTTATTATTTTAAACCAATTTTTTTGATTTGTCGCCTTATTTAGTAATTTTTGACAATTTTAGAAGTAATCAATTAAATAATAAACAAAATTGTATTTAATTTTATATCATAGTCGACACTAAAGGCTATTAAATTTTGCACGTAAACGAGTGACAAACGTCGTTGCAAATATTTAGGTATCGAATAGCCTTTTTACGTGCGTGCGCCCATGCGTTCATGCATTTTGTTGAAAAACTTTCCCTGTGGAATTCTTGGCGTTTTTCTTTTTCAAATATACATATAGTTTCAAGGACATATGATAAGAGCCCATGTTTGAAAACGTCTGTAAAGATTCCCATTAAAACACTTTACATATCAAAGGAATATCAAAAGCACAAAAATATATGCTTTATCAATTTATCATAAGTCGTAATGTAAGACTACCTACAAAAGATCAAAGAGACGTGTTCCACAGTTGGAAATAAGAAAGAAAAGACATGGAATATAATACTAAAACCTACGTTTTTTTGATGTTCAAAGTAATAAAAAAACATACACGTATTTGACATAAAACTCTGTTGTTGTTGACAACCATGTTAAAGAATTTGTTTGAGAAAAATAGCAAAATATTACAAGACTGAGTTTATTTTTCTGTCCTCAAACTAATGACATATGTGTAATGTTTTTCAAGTTCAAACATTTCTAAAAATATTTTCACTTGTAAATTTGATCAATTCCAAATTTGTAGTGAAGAAAAAGCGTAATCATTGAAGGGGTCATCTTTCCGGTATACATTGTATTGGTCGGTGGTGGTGTATTTACTTTAATTTTAGATGGTAGCCAAGTTCCTTCCTTTTATAGTTGTGTAAATACTGTAATCTTTTTTGGTATCAATATGGACCATTTTTTTGGATTTTTTTGTTCAAACTAAAGTCTCACTGTTACGTTTAGGAAGCGGAGGCACCATTTCATCCTCTATATTGGGCTCATTACGTTCCATATGCACTTCAACTGTAACACTTTTCACTGGAAAAGATTCATTGGCTGGTGTTCTCAATGCTGATATTGAAGAACCTTGAACGATTACAGGTAGGGGTAATGGACGTATATTGGCCATTGAATTAGTCTTACTTCCGGGAAACTCTGTAACTCCAAAGGTAGAGATTCGACTCATTTCAGAAGTTAAAAGGCTTTCGTTGGTGTTTTTATTTTTATTTCCGTTTCCGGTTGGTAAAGTTTTACAGTTGCTTTGTAGGCCGATATTTGAGTTTCGCTTCACCTTAGGCCTACGTTTCCTATCTGCTGCTTCAGGGTCATCTTGACCGGATAAACTATGCCTAGTCCTCGCCAAGAAACATGGTGCAATTATTTCTGCTACAGACATTTTTTCAACTAAATACACGTAACTGAGTGGACTGAGAATAATAACGTTGCAGTAAAGGAAGGCCAATGGTGTGAGATAGTTGACGTAAGTGTCCTTCCAACTACTCCGGTTAAATATTTGATAGAGCAACACACCAAATCCAAGTGGCAACCAGTTGACTATAAATAAAATGGTTTGAAAGTAGACAAGTCGAGCTCCTCTTGTTCTTCTGCCCATTGCTATGCTGTTAATATGCTTTAAAAAATGTTAAAGAATTATATTGTTATTTGATTAGTTTTTTAAATTTTCTTAAAGGTAATTTAAAGTCACATTATTATGCAATCAAAAGTTATTAAATAATAGCAAAAATGTCTTACGTTAGACGCTTGGAGATATCGTATAATGGCCCGTATTTTGATTGCAGCTATTTACCATAAATAATTTTTTTTGGAAGAAGAAATAGTAACGTAATTAATTTTCTAAGCATATGAATTGTGATACATACTTCGAAATATTCTTACCTCGAATCATGTATATAGAGACCAGTACGTTAAACACCAATACCCGCAATACATCGTATGCAATTGTTGCTCCATGCGAACCTAACAAATTTACCTTTATAAGGGGATAGAGAAATAAAAAAAGCATCGATAAACTAAAATATACTCGAAATTGAAATTAGCATCGTTGCGTATGCCCTCATATATATTACAAATACGATTGATTGTAATTTGCTGCATGATAACGAGAAATCGCAGTGAAAAGTAATTTATTTTCTTTTGAGATTGTGGCATAGATTTTCAGTGTGTTTAGAGTATTGAAGAAATTGCAAAAATTACAAAACTAATTTACTCAACGGATAATATTTTCTTAAAATTGGTTAGAGAAATAAAACTACACTTTAGAAATTTGTGGAACGAAATTTAATCGTTAGAAATTATTTAAAGAAATTTACTCTTTAGAAATTTTACACAAAAAATTTAATTTATTACTATTAATCTCCAGAGAAATGAAAACCTTACCCCTTTGCACTCGCCCATCTTAGTTTTGGAACTCTTCACATATTCCACCGACCAAATGGATGGCAGATTGCTGATTAGTGTGATGGCCCATGTCAAACCAATTACACGATAAGCCACACTTTTTCTTAGAATAACCGCATCATTTCTAATTCGTACATATACTATAGCTACTGTATTTACGGGTAGTACGTAGTAAAATCCGTCTGCGTAAAAAAATCACATTGATTGACTTAATTAATTGATTTTTTCTAGAATGACAGTAAAACAAAAAATAGAATACTTACTTCTCAAATACACTACAAGGTTGCAAAGTCCAGGTGCACTCAAATTGATCACTTCACTTTTTTCCAATACGTATGTGTAGGCCAAGAACGTTAACATAATTACGACAAATGATAGATGAGCCACAAGAATATTGACCGGTCTATTCAAAAATTAATAAAAAAATATTTTGTGCTATTTACCTAAAACTTATGATTTTTTCAATACTTTATCAATGTATATTTTAGATATAATTACCTTGACTTTCGTTTTGATATAAGAAAAACAATAAAAAACGCTCGTATATTAACCAACATACTAAAACTTGCAATAACGAAAAAAGTAATGAGTAAAGTCAAACTTTTCTTTTTTGGGGTTTGGTTATTTAATGAATCTGACGACATCGATAAGTTCATAGACTTATTTACGATAGGTTTTAAGCTCAGATTATCATCAGCAGGAAGGTTAAGTTCGACTAGTAATTCGTATTCAAGCTCATCACTAACTTCACCTTCTGGCAAAGGGAAAGCATTCAGGTAAAAGGGAAAATGAAGTATTGTGAATAAACTGAGATTATTCATGATGATTTTTAAATTACTCAGGACTTCCGTGACTAAATTAAAAATGCAAAAAGAATATTAACTACACTGATTTTTTTCCACGCAAACAAGTTGAGCACTTCAAAACACCAAATTCCGAGTAAAAAATTATTCTAAAGTTCCATTTTAGGTTCAGGCACCCTTAAAAAAAGATTTTAGAAGATCGAATATAGAACGTAAAATTCTGAAAGAGGAGCCTAGCCTACGGTGAAAGTAAGCTTGGAATATGGACGCATACTTTTAAAATGTGAACTGAATTCTTTGCTTTCCTCCACGAAACTGAGCTTGTTTCCGGTGCTGTGCATGCTTTTTCTTTCTCTTTGAGTAATATATGCTGTCTCTTAAACCTCTTCAAAAAATACTCATACTTTTACATACACATAATTTTACTGGTCTCACTGGCTGTTTTAGGGCATTTAGAACTAGAATATATGTTTGCACGACGTTCGACGTTTTCAAAAGATCCGGAAAATATACCTTTCATTCAGTTTCCTGCGTGGTGAATGGGTAGAGAGCATTGTTAGTTGAGCTTTGGGGAATAAGTCGAGTTTCGTGGAATTCATATTTTAGTTGACTGTGGGGTTTTATCGTTGTATAATCTTGTATGTATAGTATGTTAACATGAAGAGTTGGAATTGAAACTACTTTAAATCTTTTTCATTGAAATTTTTATTATACTCATTTGAATGTACTATGTACTTAAAACTGGCAAAATATTGAAAAGGCAAGCAGAGGAATCAAGAAAAACTCAGGCAAACAATTATAATAAACTCGCTCTAAGAAGGATCATAACGTAGCTGAAACCATGCGACTAATGACGACATGCGTAATGGTCATTGTTAATGCTCTTGAAAAGCGACCTACATGCCAAATTTGAACGAAATCGGTCAACGCGTTGTGGAAAGTTATCATGCTGACGGACAGATGGACGGACAGACAAACACGATAAAGTCAATATTAGCTGAGGTTCTCTTTCAGCTATGTAATAAAAAAGGGACGTGTTCATTCATTCAAATGCAAATATGCAAAAAAGAATAATTATGCAGCATTCTGTTTGAAAAAAACTTAGAATTTGATGATTTATCGTGAGCATAGTCTGAAAAGCTTCTGATCTATTTTAATAGATTCAAAATGAGATTTAAAATGTACATTTTAATGATAAAAGAGACAACCTTTTATGAGTTTGTTTAAAGCTTAGACAGTTTCTGTTAAAGAAAGCACTTATTTTTCGTGACGACAATTATGACGCGATTTAAGCCCACTTACCAGTTAACTGGTAAGTACAACAATTTTCGTAAATTAGACCATGCTTTTGATATTAACAGTTCTTAGCAAGACCTTCTCTAAAAAGCGTTGGTTGACAGAGTTCGGATGATATGGAATTAATTTGTGCCTTCACACTAGAAGAATTCCTGCATGAATTGCATGCAAAAATCTGTACACGCGCATAATATAAAGCAGGTAAAAGCTTCCGTTCCTTTGTTGGTTTACCGATTCATACGTAATGTCACCGGAAGCTGTTGACAAGAACAGTGTTAAGTAATTTTACATCATAAAAACAGTGGGAAGCTTAATAAGGATTTTGTAGAGTCTAAATCAACACTATAAAGGACAAGGGTCGGCTTGTCGATTAAAAGAAACCGCTTTGAGGCCTCTACAATCCATCCAGAACTATACGCAACCTTTCGAGTAGCTGCGTCTTGGATACTTTTTTGTATATTCGTTGGTTTGTAGCAGTATAGCGGTAGTTGTTTAGTGGTATAGCGGCATTTCTATGGGTTATTTTGATGGTAATTCAAGTACTAATATGAGAGGAATCGAGCTACCTGTTCTTGGACACTATTTTGTATGTTGAGACATTGACATTACATCTAAGGTCAGATTAGAGTTTTGACCTTTACCTCATTCACCAGTACTCCAAATCATACAAATGAGGAATGGAGTACCCTTCAAAAGAAGTGGGCAACCTGGAATATAATAACGTTGCTCATGACATTGATTTAAACTCCGTTCTATGGATTTACAAGACTTCATGGTAGTGAAACTTCTTTTCCGTACTTTGTGCTTGGAGTGGTCACGATGGAATGGAAGCAAAGACAACTGGATGCGATGTCGGATCAATACCGGATGCTCAAATTGAACATCCGATTGAAATGGAATTTTTGGTTTAAAATAAAAAAATAATGAAGTTTTTTTACATTTGTATTGTATATTGTAGAAGATGTTCTCGTTAAATATTTGTTTAGGGATGGATTTGTTGTGTTTGTTGTTACTTATTTGAGAGTTTGATGAAATAGTGAGTAAATTGTAAACTATAAGGTAATTACCCATTAAAAAAATAATACCAAATGTAGTATATTAGGTACTTACATGTCACAGATTCGAAACAAAACACACTATTCACAGATATCTTATAAAGCTTAGCATTCCATATCCATTTTGATTCAATTTCATTTCTACCACTGCCACTTCACATAAGACTATGTGAAAAAAAAAATTAATCAAAACGAATAGCTAACCAAATACTTTGGAGGTATTTTCCTGCAATGGAAACTTCTAACTACAGGGAAGAATAATTGTAAAACTTGGTACAGTATTATTTTTTCTTGGCGGTTGTTTTTTTTAAACGTATTTTATTCCCCTATCACATCTTCAACTCAGGATTGTTTCAATCCAGTCTACTATGTTTTCTCAACATTAGTTTATTCACCCATTGGTGAACACGTATGTTCTTCCAATAATGTTTCCATGCTCCATGCAAAAAGATCAACAAAATAAAAGAAATCATTTACGTAAAAGCTTTCTCTATTTCTTTACACTATAAAAAATTGATAATAATAATTTTCTTTGCATATTACCTACTTGTTTTTAAGATATGGAAAGCTAATGAACAATCCCAAGAATGAAATGATTTTTTCACTGTAATGTTAACATAAATTATTTTAGAGTAGACATATTTTACAAATATTGATATCTTAGAAGACGTTACATTAATATTCCACGTCTTCCATTATTTCTCTTTTTGATTTGATTTTTCATATAAGCCATCATCATCGGGTAAGCGTTATTTTTTTAAAAAGAAGTCTGATTTTCCTCTTTTTTAAATGAAACAAAACCTTGAGTGTACTTGATAAGATGATGCAGTTGGAAATCAGCAACTGTTGTGTTTGGACGTCAAAGGTTTTTAGTAACAGATTTTTTTTTGCATAAAAGAACTTCCGCTTAGAAAACTATTTTTTTTTGAAGTGACCCTGTTTTAATAACCTAATTATATATTTTTCTAATTAAAACACATCATTTACAAAATTGGTATTTACAAAATAATAATGGCCATTTCGAGAAAATGGATCATTTTTGGGTACCTGGACATGTTCATATCAGTTTCCCAATTGGTGGCTACTTCAACAATTTCTCTGCTTTCCGTCTACTATTATTTTAAAAACAAGAAGCGTGACGGGAAGGAGAGCATGTTGGATCTGGCAGCAACATTTAATCTGGCTTTTGTTTCACTTCTCCTTCATGTCAGCCATGGACAAATTGTGGCTGCACAGATTGCAAGTGCTGAAAAATGGAGTGCCCTTCAAAAATACTGTGCCTACTGGAATAAGATAACTTTGTTCGTGGGAATAATTTGGACTCCGTTCTGTGCATTTACAATACTTCATGGCAAGGAAATTCCTCTTTCCTACTTTGTTGTTGGAGCGGTTGCGATGATTTGTGTTCGGGTAGTACAAATTCGTGAAATTTATATTATGCGAAAGGTAGCAGAGACAACTGGAAGGGATGCATCAATACCGGATGCTCAAATTGAACATTCTGATTGAAATTAGTTGGCTTTTCTTGATTCTTTTACATTTGTGCGAAATTTGCCATACAGTTTTTCATCTTCTTTTATATGTTATTCCATTTAAATGATCAAAATTTGAAGTGACTAGTTTCGTTTTATGAGGAAAAAAATAGAAGGATCTTAAAATATAAATAATATCAAAATAGATCAGATAAATAAGAAGCTAGAAAATTATCCCTTTCATCTTTTGAATTACTTAATTGAATGTATTAAATTTAGTGTTGGGAAGACCATTTGTTAGTCATTTAATTTAAGTGCAATAGTGAGTAAATTGTAAACTATAACATAACAAATTATTTAAAAAATAATAATTATACTAGATAGATAGATAGATAGATAGGTTTTATTCAACATTGACCATTTATGCCATCATACACGGTCATTCATAGATAATTTACAATT
>JAQFZH010004050.1:0-12641 GCA_034695485.1 Entomobrya nivalis | reverse complement strand
GTACAACTATTGAAATTAAAAAATGTTAAATAACTTTTGTCAGATATTGAAACTAAAGTATTTGTGGTTTATAGATGGATTTTGAGCCATATCGAATGGAAAGATTAAAATTGATGGAATTTCAAAAAATGTCAATTCCTAAACCGTTTGGAAGGTGGCCTTGAGTCGAAAAAGGCTACACAAAATGTATCGGTCCAAAAATACCTTGTCGAAATATCAATTGGCAAACTTTTAATATGGTCGAAATATATAACCTAAAAAGATTTGTTCTCACCAGAACAAAAATAGCAAGTTTTATGTCTGCCACAAACAAGACACAAAATATTCCCCAACGTTTCAGCTTCAAAAAATTGTATTCAGATTAGTTTATTAAACAACCGCATGAAACATGGAAAAAATCAATTTAACTCCACCAACAAATTAAAGTCACAAGACATCATATCAAACTCATGATAAAATTCACAAAAATATGTAAAGATGTTTTTTTACGTATAAAAATGTTATTAACCTTAACCATAGTTTGAGAATTGATAAGTCTTTTTTTGTAAAAGTCTAATAGTTAATACAGGACGATTATGCACTAAATAAAATGGTTAATAATTTAAATGATTCAATGCTGGTTTCTACAATAAGCGCTTTTAAAAGAAATATTTTTAAATAGTTGATTTACTTGAAAATAAAATTGATGTTAAATTTTTTTCAATTGTACGATAACGTTTAATCAAAATATGTTAATCTTACAACGCCAAATTTTTTCTATTTATAAATTTATGTATTGTATTTTAAACTGTTTCGAAAACATTTATTGCATTACTTATTACTCATTTAATATTATTTCTGAAATTAATCAATAAAAAACTACAACAAAATCGGTTCTTTTATGATATTGGGTAGCAGAAGATGTATTGCTAAATATGTAAAAATTATTCAAAATATACAAAAGAAATCATAGTATTATTTTTTCTTGATGAGTGATGCCCATGAGTCATTTATTCCTTTCTTCTTTCTTTTGGGGTTGTATAAATAATCGTAAATGGTTTTGGCAGATCATTGGGGTCTTTTAAATTAATTAATTTATTTATTTTAACGTTTTAAATTGTTGAGCCATGCACGCTGTCGATGAGAGATAATTAAAAATCATTCGTTTAAAAAAATTTGCACTGAACAAAAAATTCCAAATCATATCCTCACGAACATAAATATTTATCATCAGCATCATTAAAGTTGAGCAGAGCAGCTTGAACTGGGTTTTCCGTAGGAAAAACTTCTAACATTTGTATTTATCCACAGTAGGAAAACACAAGTACTCTGGATTAAACATGTGAGCATGTTTAATTTTGCACGGATAAGTTGGTAGCGTATGTCATGTGATCAAACTCAAGGTTTTCTTTAGGTGAGGTTTGCATTATCGATGATGCAGTGCACAATTTAATACAAGTACACATCTGATTTGCTTGGACGGATAATACTCCAGTCGACCATGTCCAAGTATGTGTTACATCTACTAGGTTGAAGTATACCACAGCAATGTACCAAGCGTAAATTTATTGTTAGTTATACATTTTGTATCAATCCCTAATTTTAAATTGTGCTTACATACTTTTAAATTACTATGCAACATAGCATTGTATATCACTAATAGCATTACTATGTAGAGTTTTGCATGCATTCTTTTAAGCCTTAAGTGTATTAGTATATTGAGATTTCCAGATTTGTCTTGTCTAGCTCTGCACTCTACACTACTTTTCATGCTTCTTCTTATCTTAGAAATGTTTTAAACAATATTTGATATAATTTTATTCCTTTGAGATGAATCAGTTTACAATTTAAAATGCCAGAGTTTGTTGCAAGGAAGTCTAATTTGTTAAGCTATATGAATCATAACCATAATCAAAAAATTTCACTATGAAATTTACAGTTGCATCAAAAGTTTATTCAAATGTTTATATGAAAGCTACTAATAATTCATACGATAATACATCAAACTTGTCCATTTTTTTAAAATTCATTGTCTAAGGTCATTTGTGAATCTATCAAGTTCATACATAAAATGCTGTTCGGGAAAGTTGAAAGGGGCCAGTAATGATACCCATATGTAATTATACAACATTCCTTAGTTTTATACGTTTTCTTTTGTTTCATGTTTGAGTTCACACATACATGTCGTTGTAGTGTGCAAGGAAAATGTTACTTTATGTTAAAATAAATGAATAAGAAGCTCTTATTAAATAAATAACTCTAAGTTTCTTTTCAACCCACACATGTAAACACTTCTCCAGAATACATTTGTAAACTTTAATTTAATGAAGCTAAATTATTTAATTTCTTGCATTAATTTTTTAATTATTTATTTAACTTTAAAACATAATTGGTAATTCTAATATGTAATGCATCTCCTTCAAATAAAACAAATCCTGACCTACCCTATAAAACTGCCCGATTACGGCAGATTTGAATTGGACTAAAATGTTGAAACATATTCTCCATAAACTTTTGCAACACAGTTTTGTTCACTTTGGCATAAAACGACGAAGTAGTTATCAAATTAAGAATTTTTAACGAGAAATGAAATTGCCTACTCAATTCTTTAATACAACATAATCTTTCGTAGTCTTAAATTTTAAAATAAAGGTTAAAGCATACCCAATTAAAATTTAGTAAAACTTTATTCATTAACAATACACAATATTCTCTGAAAATTCAACACCATAAAATTAGAACCTATACTACCTATACCTATAACTATAATAAATTACATTTTCAAATTTGGCCACTTATTGCTAGCAAAAATACAATATTATTTTTGAGACAGTTCATTTATGAAAAGGATAAATTGATACAAATAATGATGTTTATGATCATCGAAAAATACGCATTAGAGCAGGTAAAACTAGAAAGCACCCATTAAATATCTTAACATATTCACTTGTTTCTTTTACCATGAACATTGTTGTTATAAATTTGTTGAGCTTGGAAACTCGAAAAACAATAATTTTTTACAGTTGAAAACGTAAGCTAAAAATTCAAGAGCAAAGAGGCAAATCTTTTGTATTTAAAACTATACAGGATTAAGATAATAAGATTAATTTCTATTTGCATTTATTACTGGCCAGTTTGGTTTCTCCGCAAGAAATATCTTGTTTCTACATTCCCTTGCAAAACGAACATCCCAAATACCAAAATGGTATTCTTCCGGGACAATCTGCACCTCCACAGAACCATTTAGCATTTGCAGACTTGGGAGATCATTCCAAATAAATTCCAAGTGATCCAAAACACAAGGATCATTAACATAAGCTCCAAGTAAGCATGCTCTCAATCTCAAAGCTATAGGTATGCAGTTTTTGTTAGTGGTGCTATCTTTTTGAAAATACTTTTTCAGCTTTCTCACAATGGATCGTTTTGGCAAGCCTTTGAGCATACAATTGTCGTATCCACTTTGTCTTGTGCAGTCGTCAAAATAAATATGTAAAATTTGGAGGTTTGGTAACCTTTTCAAAAATTCATAGCTCAGTTTTGAATTATCCTTTATGCATAAATAGGTAATATTCGTTGCTGCAAAATTCAAATCTAGCGATTTTTGTGCCATTGGCATCTCCTCTAAAATAACGTCGTCCAAAATGGCATTCCGAATTTCCAAACTAGCCAGTAAGCCTATCAATATCGTAATATCTAACGCAAGGCGAAAGTGCGTTGTAGTGCTAATACTCAATGTTTGTAGTTGACGACTGTTAGACAGTTGTTCAGAAATGGCGTAAATCACGGAATCTTTCCAACGTCGATCATTACTAAGTTGCAGGTGAAATTCTATTAAACCTGATAAGCGAGGTGCTAGATAGGGTAGCAAAATTGTATGTTGGTCAGTGCCTAACTTGCGAATTCCCTTTGCACTTCCATAAATGCTTAGCATATGGGTGATCCATGCCGATTCCTTTTGTCCTAGAATACCATGCGTTATTCGAGCTCTCCAATCAAACGTTTCCAAGCAAGGCAGTTCAGGAAAGAGTCTCCAGTTTTCTGGATGCCTAAAATACTTATGGGATTCCATATCTGAGTTAAAGTCGAACCTCCCGTAAATCGTCAGTGATTTTAGGTTGGGAACATTTGAGAGAAGCTTTAAAATATTTTTGCACATTTCCAAATGGGACCGTAATTCCTCGCCACAAAAATGGAATTCAAGTGAAGTCACATATTTTCCGAAAACTTCAAAAAGTTCTACACATTTTTCAACTAATGAATTGCACGCATTGTAGTCATAAAGTTTGGGCTCGAGATAAACCGATTTTCCTGGAAACGGATTCCCAGTATAACCATCCATTTGTTGAAGAAATGACTCCACATGACATTCACTTTTGAAAACTGTTGCTCCGAAATGGAAACTGGCCATACGGGTATAATTTAAGCTGTTCTTTGGTACTAACGTCATTGGATTCCTAACACTTTCAAATGAATGCGGTGGATTACGGTCCATATAATTTTGCAGTAGCAAGTCAACAGCAATTTTCCAACGTTTCGATACAAGCCGAAGTTTTAGTAGCTCTTTGAGAAGACAGTCATTCCATGTCTTTATATTACACTTAATTACTCTCTTTTTAACCAGATGTGTTGTCGCCACTTGTGCTAGAACCTTAGAAACATAAGAACGATAAGTAATATTCGACTGGTAAAATAATTAAAACGTTTAAACAATTTATTATGTAGCAAGTACTACAATGTTTCTGACCTGATCAATCATCCAGGTTACCTTTTTCTCGTGAAAACATCTGTCTAGTTCCGGAAATGCTAGGAGAACGGTATGAGTGTCACTTGAAAATGAAATACGATTCAGGATGCACTCCCACACCTTCAATTACAGCCAAAATAACAAAAGTAAATTAGATTTGTGCAACAATTTTTTTCAAAATTATTTAAAGGTATAAGTGTGTACTTACTTCTTCTGGAAATACGGACAAGGATCCTACATTCCAAACTGCACTTCTCTCATTATCGTCGGTCTGAATTGAAGAACAGGTTACATGGTTGCAGCCTGACATGGTTTTATTTGACATTTATTTATTTCAGGTGATTTGATTTTGTTCTTGCTAATTTTGCTGCTTACTAGTTCATAAATTAATTTTGTCCAAAACTCGTAATTACTAGTACTTCTAATAAGCGTACACCAAATTCCTATCTTTTTAATATTTATTTTCAATATAAGTATTTTCAACCATGCAGAAATAGAAATTAGAAGAGAGGAATTATTTTTATTTCGGACTCTGTAGTTAAAATATCTAAAGTTGCACGGCTGATTTCCTGGTGCAAATCACGTGATAACACTCAAGGTTTTTCTTTGCTTATGTGATGCTATATTTATACTTATACTCATGCTAGGCTCATGTAGCATATGGCATATTAAAACAAGTAGTGTTATGATCAAATGGTCGTTTTAGTATGGCAGCGTAAGTAAACCAACCTTAAATCTATGTGATTGCTATCAGGGAAAGCTTCATAACCAGTATAAACCAAATAGCAATAATGGTACAAAGTAGCCACCTTTTAAGGCCTGTATTGCCAAAGAAAACTTAATGTATACTTATGTACCAAGTCTGAATCAATTTCAGTCAATGATTACTTGTTTGGTGTATACAGGAGGCTAAAAACTAGGGAAACGAAAATTTGTACACTTGATTTCGTATACATGCATGAATATAAGCCTAGGTAATATATAACAGTGCTTTATATATAACACCAGGGAACATAATACATTTTATAGTGACTATATGTAGAGTCTACTCAATTTATTTCTGCGCTATTACACATATAAATACGTTAGACTTCTTTGTTTCTATATCTGTACAGTTGCACCAGATTTTCCCATAGATGATAATTTAGAATCATGAACCAGTAGTTACTGGTTTCAAGTTTACTCCATTTTAGTTTTCTTACTTTGCACTGCGCACTGTGTGGTACTTATTGACCAATCCTTTTTTTTGATTTCTCTGCTTAATATTAAATACTATTTTGTAAATGAAAAATAATTATTTCTTTTAAGGTTAAAAGTATACAAAGCATATCGAAATCAAGTGAACAAAATGGAAGAAACTGACCAACCTGATGAAAGGATTTTACTTGGAATTTTACCAGAAGTGGTATGTTAAATTTGATCAAAAAATAAATATACTAGTTCAATGTTTTAAACCAAATCTTAATGGTTTTTAATTAGGCTTGGAAAATAGTACTTGAGAACCTGAAGGAAACAACTCATTTAACTAGTTGTACACAATCATCTCACTTTTTTCGAAATCGTTTGCTTTCAAAACGAACAGCATTTCTTTTCCCTGAAGTATTTGGATGTCTTGCTAAAAAATACGATAAATGTATTGATGATGCTTATAAAGACGCACCTCAAGTAGATGACACTGATGAAGATATTGAGAACGCTATTCAAGTGGACGACGATTATGAAGATATTTGGAAATACCCTGGGTAAATAAAACATATATATACATATATAAAACTTAAACATTAATTATTAATTAGTTTCCATAAAATTCTATTTTTTGCAATTTTAACTCTGTTGGCAGAAACTTTCGGCTGGTATGTTCAAAATGGAACAAAACCGTTGAAAATTACTACCAAGCCAATTTGGATGAACGTTATCTCTTACGCAAGCCCACTGGTCGTTGTCAAGGATATTTTGATTCGAGAGTTGATTGTCTCGAATTTATGGACCATTTTCAAGAGAGTCATGTGTCCGAGTTAGGAGAATCAAGAGGGAACCCATTTCTTCAAAGAGCAGCTCAAATAGAAATTCACACGGGGAATATCGAAAATATACAAGAAGCTTTGGCGATGCTTACTACATTTGGAAAGGAACTCTGGAACCTCGCTCTGGAAATTCACAACGGTCACGATACAATGGTAGAGTTTTACATGTTCTTGGTCCAGTTATTGGAATCAGTTCCGAATTTAAAATCCCTGCGTATTTGGTACGACACCGATCATACCTATCCAGTAAGGTTTCGTCGCCAGCTGAATCAAGCGATTAGAACGCAACCTCCACCCCAGTTTGCTAATTTGACAAAACTTGTAATTTTTCATCTTCCGAAACAGATCTTTGACGTGATATTTAATAAGCATCTTGAAATTACACAGTTGGAAATATCATCCTGTTGTAATGAGTTTCACGTTCAAAATTACGATCCCTTTTCAGTCAGACATCCAAAGATACATGACTTTTCCATTGCTTTAAACGACAAGAAAATGTTACGTAAGCTGACCCGATTCGGTAAAAATTGGAGCTTGAAGTCGTTTGACTGCGATATGGTATACGACATAACTGCAGAAGAGTTAAGGACCATTTTCTTAATTGCGACGAAGAGCTGGCCAACAACTTTGGAGGAATTTAAGCTAGCTCTACCGATGACTTGGGATACGCCAAGTGACTACGTTTTTGGCCCTACTCTAAACTTTAGACTGAACTTACCAAAATTAAAGTTCATTCAGGTATCTGCACCCACAAGCTTAAGTTTGGATTTTCTATTACCGAATTTCGAAACTCTGGAGAGGATTCATTTGCACTTTCGTCATATTGGCAATGAGCACCAAAAGTATGATGAATCGAAAGGACAGCAAATTGTGGAATTTCTCGGATTTGAAGATAATCTTGGGGCTTCAAATATTTGGAATCTGTTTCCTAAGCTCGAATGGGTTCGTGTACTTAATCGTAAGTTTTATAGATGTAGTACACAAGCTGTTGATTGCAATATTTGAAGTGATATACGGTTGGCTACATGTGAAGCATATTTATTTCATTAATAAAAAACCAAAATGAACGAGCATTCTAAAATATAATTTGAATTATACACAAAGGCTGTATTAAGTTTTCTAATAAAGATGCTAATAAACGTATTCAAGTTTAAAAGCGATATGTTAGATAAAATACTTCGATAAAACTTCATACCACTCAAACTTAAGTTGATACGATACATTTATAATGCATGCCAAAATATACCTGTACTTTTTGAGGTATGTAATTTAATTTAGATTAAATGCATACTCTTTTGCATAATGTACATTTCCGCACATTTGACATAAAAAATCGTTTCATGTGAGTTAATTGGAGTGTCCCGAACTTGTTTAACCCGTAGTGGACGAGATAGAACAAACACAATAGTTGCACCTGATAATTCAGAATCAGTCGTGAATTTGACCAAGGTTTGTTTTTGATTTAGCAAAACTTGGATTTGCTTTTTATTATAAATCAGCTTATTATTTAACACGACGACTGGAAAATTACGACGGTCAAAGAAGGACCATCATGTATTATATTTTGATGGACGTTTATTAAATTCTGTTTCTTTGAGGAGGGATAACTTGGTAAAAGATTCATGTAGTAATAAATGATACCAGAGTTAAATATATTGGATACATAGAATTTTTGAATTTTATTAGTTATGATCATTTATTCCATTATTCTTATAGTAATAACTTGGCTGATAACAAAGGTGATATTTGTTTATTTTTATTTTTTTCGACAGGACTGTTGGCAATGTTGTTAGATGGTATTATGGACTAATTAAAAATATCACTATGATATTTATGTACCACGTGTATTTTGTGTTTGTCAGTAATGTACTTATTATCATTTTAAAATGCGAAAGGGAAACCTCTTAATCTTTTGCTAATGAATATTTATAAGAATACTTATGCGACTATATTCGTTTCTTTTAATTGTTGGGGAATGGAATACATATTAAATTTTTTGTGTTTATTGAGCATCAGCATTTACAAGATTTGTCGCTCAAATGCATAATATTACTAAATATGTGAAACAAATATGTTAGGTTACAAAATATTGCAAATTGTGAATGGTGTAATTTCAAATTCGCAAAACTTCAAAACTGACCACACTCAACATACATATCAGGTATTATTTGGCACAAATACATTCGCATAAAATTGCTACGATTTCGGTTAGAACATTTTAATGCAATCAAAAACTAAACAGTAGTGGATATGTCAAGTATTATATCCTTAGTTCTCCATATCAACTAAGTGCTAGTACAGACCAGCTCTTGTATAAACTCTGAAAGAAACATACCACATGAAAATCAAAATGAAATCCGATTAGCAACGAACCTATTTTCTAGCATAATGCGACACGGTAAAAACAAACAAATAGAAACACATCTTATTACATTCAAGTAAATCAGAACACATCATGAAGTTAAAAATTAGTTGTGTGCCGAAGTATTTACTTCTAAAATTCACTAAATATATTTTTCTTAAAAAATAATTCAAGGAATAACTGGTAAACAGGTATATAGGTACTACAAATATATACACATTTAAAATATAACTAAACTAGCAGAAATTGTATTAAACTAACACAAAGACATAATGGAATACGGTAACATTTATGTGTATCTTTAAATCTCAAGAAAGGCCATTGACTTGGAACACAGTTTCGTGTAAAACTTTCCAGTTTTCAAGATCATTAAAGTACAAAATTTAATTTGGCTTTTTTCCAGACCTGTGTACACTACTGCAAATTATATCAATAAAAAAACTACAAAACTGTTTTGATCAAAGTAAATAACGTTTTTTTTAAACCGACATCAATTTCTGCCGCAAGGGTTTATCCTTCTGTGAACGTTTACTTTATCCTTGTCCATAAATGCTTCAAGGCAATCATTACACTTGTAAGGTTTCTCCCCAGTATGAATCCGTACATGCCTTATCAGATGAGATTTATCAGAGAACATTTTGCGGCACAAGTTGCATTTGTGGCTCTTAAGTTTTAGATGAACTCTGTTGCGATGTCGAATCATTTCATAATTTTTTGAAAACGATTTACTACAGTCATCACACTTGTGGATCTTTACTCCGTCGTTATGATTAAGCATATGACGTTTGAGGTTTCCTTTGATTGTGAAATATTTGTCGCACAATTTACAATCGAATCTTTTTGCAGCAATATGTCGATTTTCATGTTTACGCAAATTATTCTTTTGTCCAAATGGCTGCTGACATATTTTGCAACGAAACGGTTTCTCTCCAGTATGGGTGAGTATGTGTGCTTTATAGTTGCTGCTGGATGTATGCAATTTAAAACAGAATTTGCATTGAAATTTATTGTCGTTTGTGTGCACGAACATATGATGCTTTGAACTTGTAGGGTCCGCAAAACTTTTATCACATTTATTGCACTTAAATGGTTTTAGCCCACTGTGTATTATCATATGTTGTTTGAGGTTCCGACTTATGGAGAACGACTTGTTGCAAATTTCACATTGATAAGGTTTCTCACCCGTATGTGTTTTCATGTGACATTGTAATTGTGATTGTTGTGAGAACGTACTTGCTCATAGCAGGAACGAGAATGGCTTTTCTCTTGTATGCGTCCGTAAGTGAATGACAAGGTCCGTGTACCGTGAGGATGATTTACTGCAAAACAAGCACTGGTGCTTCATCTTTGCACTGTCAATCTTCATTATTGATTCTGTTGTAAAAAATGGTCTGGATAATTTAATTCAAAGAAAAACCGGTAACTTATTATCTAAAAGATATTCTTAATTGCTGGTTATAAATGGTGAATTGCAGTTAAGTAAAAAAAAAATTAAAAAATAATCAAAACGACGAACTTTGGAGTAATCTTTAAATATTAGCAGTCCGAGACGTATTTAAATTATTCAAAGGTTAAAATATTTGTGGTTCTCAAATCGAAACGTCAAAACATCGGTTATTCAAAATACTTAGTTTTCATTAAACGTTTTTTTTTCAGTGGTAATAAAAAACGTAGCTTTAAATTCGAATAATACTTTAGTATTAAAGTAATGTTTACTGGAATTTATTTTACCTAAGTATTTAACAGGTTAAGTTCAAAGGCCTACATTACTAAATATTTTCACTTAAACAATGTGTAGTTATTTTTTAGTTGCTTGTAAATGACCACTTGCCAACCTTGTTTTGACGTAAAAATTCTGATGCTAAAAAACAAAACAAAAATATATTACCGGACTAACGAACATAAACAAGATAGCAACACAAACAAACCAACTCGGTAATTCATACATAAAACCTTATATTTCAAATACGTACAAAGTTAAAATATATTGTATATACTCGCTTCATTGCTTGGATTTGTGTCGTGCATACTGTTCAAGCTAAAATGACAAAATACTCTATCCTTCCTTTCCTTATTTTGAGTTGTGCATAAAATCCATTGTCACAAGCTGTAAGAGAAATGCTTCACTTTGTGCAATGTAAATACATGCTTGGAACCTGAGGACATAACACCCAAATACATTTTAATTTCTTTAAACACCACTTTTTAAGATAGTAGAACGCATGCTGCTTTTCAAACCACAAAATTTAGGACAACTATATTCCCCAATATTTCTATTGCAATGAAGATAATACCTAAAGAATGCGCAGCCTTGAACAAAATATCAGGCAACGATGCGATGAAAGTAGAGATCACATACAAGTTCACGTATTTTACGTACATGGGTGCTTGGTATCAATTAGTATGCAAAGTAGATGTAATGCCAGTGTACATATATTTTAAGCATATAGGCTTTGTATAAAGGATACATATATATGTATCATTCATACAGGGGTATAAAGGTAATTTATTCAAGGGTATGTATGTATGTACATTCATTTATTTTTATTGCCAGCTTGTACTTGCTTCGGTGATTCTCTTGTAATTCATTCTAGCCTGTATTCGATTTTCATAAGGGTCCCTCCTGTAGGTAGGGAATGGTAGAAGAAACAAAGTTGTCAAAAACAAGTTTGTATACATTGGGCAGCACAGCGATCATCTGTATCTTATTTTTTGATAGCTATTCATAATAAAAACACTTAAAGTGCTCCTCAAAATACTTTGGTTCCAAAACCCATTTTTCAAAAGTAATTAATATTAGCAAAGTAATTATAAGTTGAGTAGAATTTTACGATAATTAAATTTGGTAGGGAGGAAAGTAATTTTTAGACAACAATTGAGAACCTATTCAATATGCCAGCCCATTCGCCGGACGAGAGAATGTGGACTGAGTCTCAACTTTTAAGAAAAATATTACCTGAAAATGTAAGCTTTTATTACAACAATTAAAACGTTCAAAAATGTAATTAATTTTTATACTAATAGTAGGACCAATTTGCTTAAAACTTTGAAACAGGTTTGGGTGCAAGTTTTTAGTAAGCTTGAAATATCACCAGTAGACCAACAAAATGTGTGCAACTCAACGATCTATTTTCGTCAAGTGCTATTCTCAAAACGGAAATTATTTCTTGGTGGTAAAACAGTCGATCTTGTTGTTGGATGGATGACCCCCGCAGAAGAGGAAGATGAATTTATAGCCATTTTGGACAAAATCGAAACGTTTAAGGTGAACTGCATTTTAAACTGTAGAGCAGTTTGTTTGTCTTGGTGCAATGGATTGGATGAACAATACTTAAAACACAAATCTCAATTATTTTTACACAAGCAAACTCATTGGACTACAGCAACCCAATTTATAAACCCTTTCCAGTTTTCACATTTTTCAATGTCTGATCTTTCTCGAAGAAGGCCATATCCCTTGAAGGATTTAAATATATTTTTGGAAATTGAAGATTTTCATACCGAATTACCGAAATTATTTAATATTAACGGC
>JAQFZH010004049.1:0-12642 GCA_034695485.1 Entomobrya nivalis | reverse complement strand
ATTGCTGCTATTAAAGGTCAACGACTGGACGGTTTCGAATGGCCAACAGCTCCGGCGTATGTTTTGTACTCGGAGCAGACCAACGTTTGGATCAACGTCCATGATATTCTCTCATTCTTCCCATCTGGAGACCCCAACTCTGTCATGTTTCTTTGGGCAAGTGAGGAGACTGGCTATCGGCATCTCTACATCGTCAAATCTCAGTTGAGGGCGGCATTGTCTCAGAACTGGCAAAAGGAAACGGCACTAGGTAACAAATCTTTTAACGAATAACAAATAATTATAATTGTGATTGTGTCTGTAAATATTTATTATTTGTTTATTTTTATTCATCACAGGACTCTGCTTATCTCCAAATGTTTTGCTGAAAGCTCCCTTGACGTGTGGCGATTGGGAAGTGATGAATGCCCAAACAGCTTGCAATTATGAACTAGGCCTAATCTTTTTCATTGGATTGAAAGACAGCGCAATCGAACGTCATCTGTATGTAGTGTCCGTGCACGCGCCAAAAAAGTTACGACGACTGACCCCATTAGGATTTTCATATTCAGCTTACTTTAATGGAGATTGTTCGTTGGTGATATTGACGTACAGTAGCACTAAAATACCACCAGTTTGTCAGCTCTACCGAGTCAAGTATGGGGATACCACTGTGTTTGGCATTAGTTTGGAACTCATAACCAATCTAAATGAAGCACCACGTAAGCAACGTAATTAGGCCATATAATTATCCAGTAAAAGTACTCAAATTGAAAATGAAATGAAATCGAGGAACTGAATGGGACTATGAATATTGTTTCTGCAGAGATGGAGTCCGACTTCTCATTTCCCGAAATATTTACGCATCAACTAATGAGTGGTGAAACCTTGTACGCCATGATTTATAAGCCATTTAATTTTCAACCAAACAAGCGTTATCCCACTGTACTCAATGTATACGGAGGACCTGAGGTGCAACTCGTATACAACTCATTCAGAGTAAGAGAACCTTACATAACTAGAAGTTAATAGTCATTCAGTTAAAATTAAAATGTACATTATCATATCTAATTGTATGTATTTTAGGGTACTGGACAGTTTTGGCTGTACTTGCTAGCTTCTCAAGGCTACTGCGTCGTTGCGATTGACTCCAGAGGTTCTCATCATCGAGGAGTAGAATTTGAAGGGCATATCAGAGGGAAAATGGTATGTGATTTTTTAATAATAAAATACCCTTTAAACTATCTTGATGACACGTTACTGAGTAAATGTGTAATATTTTTATTTAGGGCACCGTTGAATTAAAAGATCAAGTTGAGGTTCTCAGATCATTAGCCTGGCAAAATCCATACATTGACATGGACAGAGTTGGAATATATGGATGGTCGTATGGAGGATATTTAAGCTTAATGGGCCTTATTCAATACCCGCAACTATTTAAGGTAACTATATTGAGTACATTTGATATGGTGACGTTTCTGAAAACCCCTGACTGATAACGTTTGTTTTACAGGTTGCAGTGGCTGGTGCTCCTGTGACAAGTTGGGAGCTGTACGACACGGGCTACACGGAGCGATACATGGACCTTCCTGACAGAAACCCTGTTGGCTACAAGCAAGGCTCTGTGCTCTCCTACATCAATCAATTTCCGGACGAAGAAGATAGACTTCTAATTGTGCATGGACTAAACGACGAGAATGTCCATTTTGTGCATACTGCTGAGCTACTAAATTATCTGGTGAGGGCAGGAAAACCATATCAACTACAACTATACCCTAATGAAAGACATAGTTTACGAAAGCTGGAAGCTAGTGAACATTACGAAACAACCTTTTTAAGTTTCCTCCAACGTAAGCTGTAAAACTAATGTAGTTGCAGAATAATGACTATAATGCTAAGTAAATAGACTGTAATATGAATATGTAAAAAAGAAAAGGACAGAAATGAAGAATTGTTTTTAAAACGTGTCTTATTAGAGTATATAAAGAGCTGCCTAATAAAATGTGTGTAAAAAAAGAAGCAAGTAAAAAATAAACTGGATCAAGAACTAAAGAAGACAAAAAAATAAACTAAAAATTGCTTCTTTTCTTGTATCTTCCTCACTGACCATATATGTATCCTGGTGCGTTACAATAAGCAGACATTAAAATAATGTGTAATTAGGATTTTTACTAATAAAAAAAAAGTTTTTATATTAATATGACTGGTTAAAAAATATATATGATGGACAAAGACTCAAGGTTTGTTTGTTGTAGTAAAAAGCACCAATGTCAGTCTGAGTCGAATGCATTAATGAAGGCATTGGACTCTGACTTTTTTTGTTTTTTGTTGGGATGAGTTCAAAAATGATCTTGCAGCCAATGCAGGTTTTTAAAGCAACAGCGTTAACTTATTAACTTGTTTCCCTTTAGTAATCTCGACAGGGCAGTGGTTTGGTTTGGGTAATGGGTATTGCATTGCATGGTGTGCTGTTGTCTCGTCAAAATGTAGGAAAAAGAGAGTTTAGCTGTTTTACCGTGATATTATTGTTGACAATGATGTGTATTTCTGTTTTGTTTTTGTTTGTGTGTTGGATTAAAAAAAGAATGCAAAAAATAAAAATTTCAAGCTTATAGACAGTTATTTAAAAGCAACCACTTCTTCGGAACTGTTGATGATTATCATATAACAATAAAAAATAGGTATAAGGTTTTTAGTGTTCCGAAGCAATACCTATATATACGTAATCTGTGTGCTCCATATGTTAAATACAATATATATGTTGAGTTGTTACTTAAATAAGAAGACAATAAATAACACGCTGAATTGTTTAAAACATTCTTTATAACAAAAGTAATTTACTAAAACCAAGCATACAACAATAACGAGATTTTTGAGATACATTATCATCATTTTTTACATACCATCACCTTCAACAGCTTAATGGAGATACTTGAAATTAAAATAGAATTACGAATATACATTAATTACTTGTAGGCAATTATACGATGGAAAGCGCTTGAAAATTATCAAGGTTTTCTTTGCATAGCTTTTTTTGTATTTCAAATATATACCAATGTCTGGAAAGTATGGTATAGTATGTATTCTTAAACATTCACGACAATTTTTATAGTGTAACGACGGATACGATTTGAAGAGTCGAACAGGTTTTAGTGCAGACACATCCTGGAAATAAAAGTGCATGCAAATTTTTTAGCCGAACTAATTCTTTTCCATGAAGAAGAAAATTGTTGAATTTAAATTTCAACTACAAAACAATAACATTTAGCATAACAATAAAGTAAAACTACAAACCGAAATACCCGTTAGTGTACTACACTACAAGGTTTTTGGTTTCGTATCACGGCGTTTTTAAGGTTTTTGGTCTAATATCAAATCAACCAGTTGAAAATAACAAGTTGTAAGACAAATAACATAATAAAGTTTGTTCGGCCAAAAATTTTGAATTTTTTTTCTCAATTAGTTTTATGAAACACCAAAATCTGCTCGACTCTTTTGACGTCCCGGTAAGATACATCTGGCTTATTAAATAAAATATCTTCAATCTTCGATACGATTCCTATAAGAAATGGAAAAAACATCAACTTTAAAGTGTGAAAATCAAGTATTATTATCAAGCTGTATTATTATATATTACAAAATATTACTGAGCACTTACAGTTTGCAGTTAATCATGACAGCGGAAGTTGCCAAGCTTCATCGTCCCAAGTTGATTCATTATTTCCACTAGTACTTGTCTGAGGTGCTCCAGATTTTGGTTGGTTACTAGAACTCGCTGACGGAGGATGTTCAAACATAGAAATAGGAGATGTTGGCATTGGTTCCGAAGGGGACAGGAGAGACGGTAAGGCCAAGGCTTCCAGAGTACTTGCCATAGATTCATCCAATGACAGCATATCATCAAAAGTAGTTACGGGACCGTGGTCCAATAACGACATTGGATTTGGTGACAGAGGAGCTGGTTGAGATGGAGGTTCCTCCTGCTGCTGCTGTGAAGGAGGAGATTTTGGCTGACTGTTGTTTTCCTCTTCCGTTTCGGAAACTGGGGGAGGCGTTGGTGGTCTTGGATATACAGTAATCTTGTCACAGCTGATTAAATGATCGGCTGTTGAATAAAATCAGAGGAATACATTTACAGAGTTTTATCATAAACTGCACATCAATTTTTTTATAACAACTTGTTTTTAGAAGAAATAAATATAACGTTTTCTTACCTAGCTGGTAGGGATGATTTGACGAAAATCCACAACTGCAATTTAACGGCTCCCCGAGTACCTGGACACTTTTAGTCTTCATACCAGGTCTGAGTTTAGTTGAATTAGAACCTGGGAGATGATTTTTAGTGTGATGGATGTCCATGGCAGCTTGGCACGCAGTATTGTAACGACATTTTGTGCAAATTAATCGACCACTATAAATAAATCAATGTACATTTAAAAATTAACAAACCATGACTGTAAATTTAAAGCATTAATGTGATTAATTTCGACTTACATGAAATGATTGGGTGTTTGAATATCTTGTTCACATTCCCCACAAATTGCTTTGACGGTACCTTGTGGAACATTGATTTTATACTTGGATCCACCAAACTTTTCGTTCGTATCAATAGGAACAGCAAAGTTGGCATTCAATGTTGCCGCTTTCTTCTTCGGTGCATTATTCAACTTTTGCTTCTTTACTGGAGGCGCTATTGGAGTAGCTAGTGATATCGGCGGCGCTGTTAACTTTAGTGGCGTCTTTGAAGGAGGTGGAGTTGCCATTTTAACATTCGCTTCATTAGGTGGCAGCAAGTACGGAATCCATTTCTCTGTCGGTTCTTGTGAACGATGCTCGAAAATGTGCAGCTCAAGGTCAACGTCAGTCAAAAATGTGAGAACACATCGAGGACATTTTTTAGCACGACGTGTCATTTGAGCGTGGGCCTTAAAAAAATGTTTAAAAATGCATAAAAACACCCTGTTCCACAAAATTTCATTAAGGACTATCACAAATTATAATTTATGTACAACTTACACTTAGATGATTAATTAGCTGATTTAATTGAGTGACACTAGAAACACTGAAGATTTTCAGACAAAATGGGCACATGACATCAGCCTCAGCGCCATGTTTCTGCAATATAAAAAGATTACCATTTTAGCTTAATACCGTTAAATTTTTTTATTAAATGGGAAACCGTAAACACATTGCATGGTAATAGCTCACCTCATGGTGATGTTGAACAACATAATAATGGAATGATGATGTATAACTGCATAGTGCACATTTATACGGAGTCTCTCGTCGTTGATGAAGATCCCACATGTGAACCACCAAATCTTCCTCATTTTTGAATCTTTCCTCACAAATGCGACAGGTTGTGTTAAAACCTACCATTATGTGTGCCTGAAACCATAAGAAGCATATATTTATAATAAACTGAAATATCTATATAAATGGTTGGTAATCAAATCCAAAATGAATTCAGTTGATGAAGTGTTTACCATATTCACGTGCTGCAGCATAGTAACCCCAGCTGGTAACTCCTTCAAGCAAATCCTACAAACGGAAGATTCCGATCCCCTGTATGTAACCGAGCCAATGTGCGTGTAAAGATGACGACAAACCTCTCCATTTCCAGTGAACGTACGTGTACACATGGGACACTGATACATTAATAAAATGTTTAAAAAATTAATATAACTGGATGTTATGCGAGTAGAGTAAGTGGGAATCGAGATTTTTACACTAACCTTCAGATTTTGAGGAAAAGTTGTCGGTGGTCTAAGCAGATTTTCTTCGGCTCTCACACTTCCGTAATAATATGACTGGAGGGAATGAATTTTGGGTTGACTTTCGTACACTTCCTTGTAAAATTTTGCTTTAGCCACTTTTTCCACTTGGGCAAGGTCTTCAAGTTTTCGTTTCTGCGCAGGCTTTTGAGATGGTGGATAAGTGGTGGTCGTGGGCGGTGGAGGGTTCACAATAGAAGATAAGGTCATTTGTGGATATTGTAAAGGTTTCTTCTCATCTTTCATCACATGTTTCACACACTCTCGTATACCAGGCTCATTGCGCAAACTCAAAGGCACAGTGTTTAATGGGCATCTTCTAATCTGCTTTGTGTAAGACCAGTCTACAAAGGGATTCTGATTTATCTTGTTAAGACGGGAAATGAGAGTCTCGTCTTTAAGGTTCCATTTTGTCATGGCGCCTATGTGATCCAGCAAGTTTTCATAACTTGAGAGAACATTTTGTCCGTACATTTCTCGCCAGCTCAGTTCATCCAAAAATTGCTGTACAATACTTTTACTTAGGACACTCAACGTGCTCTGTTTCGAAAAAAAGGAAAAAAAGCACACAAAGTTACAATATCTGTAAAAGACATCTGAACATTTCATAGAAATAACTGGGTGTCATACCGAAAACATTTTTGGAACAAGATTCCGGAGGTAATTCATAACATTCGTGTTGGAAGCAGGACTTCGAACACCCTCTCCACACTGTTGAATATTTTTAAATCCCAGTTCCAGAAACAACGCCTGTGTAACACAACAAAAGATTTCATGTAAAAAAAATCAAATAACCTTTTTTTAAATGTTTCGTTATAATTTCCTATTTTTCATATTCACTCACCCGATCAATAATGCCGTCTACAAGAAGAATACTTCGTTTGTCAACCCAGTGGGTTAGTGGCCACAGGATCTGAAATGCCCTAGCACCTTGTTCGTACACATCTGGTTTACCGCCCTTGCTCTTCTCCTTAAATAATTGCTACAAAATAAATAAGTAAATATAATTTATCACACAATTTTAAATGCTGCTTTAAGTGATTGTAAGTTACAATTATGACATACCCCTTGCATGCTGTTAATGACCTTCATACGAATAATCTTGGTTGATGGATCAAAAACGCCAAGGATTTCAACATTGACATTTTTTAAACCACGACTTGTCTGTAAAACAAAAAATGAATTCAATAAACATTAAATATACAAAAGAGAATTTATGAAAATAGATATCCATCAATCCGAAAACTAAATCACTCAATAACTACGTAACGCTAAAAAAAACATTTTTGGACCCCTCCCCCTAGGATACCTCGACTAACATTAAAAGTACATTAACACCTATTAATATATGAAAAAAGGACCACTGGACATCAAACCTGATATTCATCCGATCTACATCGCCTGTGCCACTAAAAAACTATCGATCTATGCAAAACTTGGAACGTTCTAGTTATCGCTAAAAAGGTATCGGAAGAAAGCAGAAGAACGCCAATCTCAATACACGGACTCGTGAAAATTAGCATATTAGCACTTTATATAAACTAGACCATATCATATTTTTCAACATTATTTTACCTCAGCGCTACTTCCTAATGTAATGACTCCGATTTCCACATACTTCTTGTCACCGCCCAGTGGTGGACATTGCTCATGCATCCAAGATATAGTCACAGCTCTCAGTAAGGTGAAGAAATTTTTCAAATACAGACTCGAAACCTATAATGTACGTAAAACCAATTTAGTCAAATTCGTCAACATTGAAAGTATGCAAAAAGATATATTTTTATAAATTTTACCTTGACCCATTGAAGAACGTTATTAGCTGGTGTTTGACAAGCCCAATGGTACATTAATTTCAACACGGTTCCTGGTGGATACTTGGATCCTTCAAAAATCGAATTAGTAAAGACTGACATATGCCTGTCAGGGCAACAATCAGCTGTCCAGATATAACCACCACTAAATGGCTGTCGATTTGGTTCAGAATACATCCCAAGCTTTAAGGGATAATTTGGGTGGAGATCGCAACAATGCTCCAGTCTCACCAATCCTCGCCTCATAAGCCATTCCGCAAACTTGGCTGGGTTGTGAATCAAAACCGACTTGACGCTTGCATCTGTCAAAAAAAACGTAAAATTATGAAAACGTCTATTTTCAAAATTCCGTCACTCAAAACGGTTTCTCTTCATTGTTCAGTGTACTTACCTAGATCACTTCTGGACTTGGTTTGTTGCTGCCTATTGGGCTTAGCCGTAAGGCAGGTCTTCACTTGTACAACCAACGACGGGAAAGTCTTATTTTGCATATCAGCTTCATCTTCAACAGTTCCAGGAAGGGGTTTCTGATTACCTGCCGTAACGTTTCCAGGTTCTGCCACCGCAACAGGAGGTGGGGTTGCACTAACGGGTTTGACAGGTTGTGCAACTGGAATTCCATTAATCCTTGGCTGCGGTGCAATATTTGGTATTGGCACTGGTGCTGGTGCTCTATAAGATTGCGGGGATACAGTTCTCATAGGTGGTCGCTGTTGCATCAGAGGAGACGAGGGTCTCATTGCTGGATAACGCACAGGAGGTGGCGGACCTCTTGGTGGCGCAGGAGCCATATTCCGGATTCGTTGTTGCTGCAACTGCTGTGCAACCGTTATACTTTGGCGAGGTTGTGCTTGGTGATTCATAGGAATAAGGGGTTGTCTCATAGGTCGCTGCTGAGGTATCGGTTGTCGTTGAACTCCATACGGTCGGACTGGAGCCGTAGGGCGTTGTGGTTGAAGTTGAAGTCTTTGAGCTTGCTGCCCTGCTAGAGGAACTGTGCTGAGAGGGAAGTTCAGTCCATTTCTACTTCCAAGATTATATGGTGGATTACTTTGCTGTATTATCATTCCGTTCTGAAGGCGTATTTGCTGATTAGATGTTGGCCTTTGCTGTTGCACACTAGTTGGTTGCTGTTGAATAACTATATTTAGAAGAAAAAAACATTACAACTACTGTGATATGATAATATCCATGAAAAAATACTTAACTTTGTCCATCACTTACAGTTTTGATTAGTTGGGCATAGCAAGTATCCAGTATTTGGATCAAATATAAGTTGGGTGAATGGGTTAAGCACATTGGTTCCCTGGTTGTTCCCTAGTGTAGCAGATCGGGGTCCTGAATTTACATTTGTAACTGACGTCCCACTTCGAACTAAAGAAAAATAATACAAAAATTATTATAATGACATTCACTAATAAACAAGATTTAAGAAATAAATGCACTTAAGAACTAGTTAGGCTTTACCTTGTGAAATGGATACACTTGGACGTATTTGATGCTGCCACATGGAAGTCGGAATGGATGAAATAGGAGCAAGAATTTTCGTGCCTGGTGTTAAGGTACAGCTACCGGAAGCTGAAATGATGGAAATGGGAACAACTGCTGCTCTGGTTGTCACCACAGGATTCTTGTTCCTTGAAGTTTGTTCTTGATTCCAACCCCTACTAAGGTATTCATTACCCGAAGGTGGACGACCTTGGTTGTTAAACGTAACATTAGGAGGTCGAACATTGGATATCAGCACTGGAGGACCGTGTGAGGTTTCCGAACAAGCTCCCTTCTCAGCCTGTGTTACTTGACGCTTCAGCCACTTTGTGATTTTCGTACAAGCTGTGTTCAGTTGTTTCTTTTGTCTAGAGCGTGTAGTCTAAAAACAAAAGATTTACCAATTACCTAGTACAATTAGTCTAAATTTGAATTACCAATAGAATTATTTTAAAAGAACTTACAATCTTATCAGGTTGAACCATTAGATCCACACTCGCAAAAGAATCATCAGTTGTAGTAATCTCAGCAAGTCTACTAGACTTTCTTCTCGCGGGATACGTTTTGAGCGCTGGAGGTGGGGCCATTCCCACTGGAGGCGGAGGAGGGGCAATACCCAATGGAGAATTGGCATAAAAAATAGGCTGCACATCATCATCCTCATCGCTATCACGTTCAGTAATTTCCGAAAAATCACGAAGAAAAATCTGAGGCCTGCCATCATCTGAATCCGTGTCTTCATCATTCTTTTTATCTTCACTACTCTTCTTATCATCTTTCTCTGCCTCCTTATCCTCCTCCTTCAATTCTTTCATACTAGCAATTTCCTCCACCCCATTTTCCCCTGTCTTTTCCTCTGTTCCCTTCTCAACATCATTTGTTTTCCCATCAGTATCACAATTTTCCATTGCAGCCACATCCTTAGTCGCATCATCCTTCAAGCCCTTATCTTCCTCCACTCCCTTATCACTTTCCATTTGATTCTTCTTATCAGACGACGCCAAATTACTCTCTGGATGCTGCTCCTCCACCACTGTCGACTGCTCTTTACCGTTTTGAATAGACTTTTCACTTTGTTCACCTTTATCTTCTTCTTCTTCAACCGTTCCATTAGTTGGCTCCATCACGGGCTCAACCTCCATCCCATCTTCATTATCATCACAACCCCTTTCCTTGCCATTTTCTTCTAAAACCACCTTTTCTCCATCTTCAACCTCCTTATCCTTTGTCTTCACTTGTTCCTCTTCTTCTTCTACCTCCATATCTTCTTGAGTTTTTTCCGACAGCCCATTACCCACAACCTCTTCACTACTCCCATTTTCTTTCACAGGTGCCGAAATCTCTTTCTCTTCCGTTATCGATCCTTTCTTTCCTTCTTCAGGAGGATCCGGAAGACTTTTGGATAACGTACTCCCCATCTTATCTCCACCACCTTCATTTTCACTTTGTTCATTTGTATTATTCTCCTCGCAGGCATCTACAGGCATTTCCTAGTTTTGTAAGTTATCACTTCAAATCCTCAAAAAAAATCTACCTAACACACTACCTTTTGGCAGTACTAACCATCACTGAATTACATTGTAGTTACGCTACACATTTCATTTCTTCACTCTACTAATCTTACAATAAATGCTACCTTTAAAATGCAAAGGTTTAGGCTACTTGTTGTACAAAAATCACTTTAACTATCAACTATTTACCAGAACGGGACTTTAAAACGTTGCACTTTGAATTTACATATCTTCATGATTAATTTGCAATGCAAATATAATTGACTATCACCACCACAAAATAATTAGCATTTATATGTTTAATCGGTGTATCAATCAGCTCAGCTCAAGCCAAAAATTGCTGGAAGCTAAGAAATGAAGAAAGTTATGTGTGTACTGTTTGGGGACAGCAGCAAAGGATCTCAAAAAACCAAAATTTTTGTAACATCATAACTTGCGCTAAAGCTGCCCGCTGTTGATGGGGTAAGTTGAGACGGGAGGTGTGCATACATTAGTTTTTCCCCTTTGCTCTAATAGTTATATACACAAACACTACTCACTAGTACTCACTATCACTACACTATACACTATACACTACTATTTATTCACACAGTTGAACTTGAGGCCAAAAACACCAAAAGGCAAAGTTAAGTTGGTGAGCAAGAGTTGGATCCAACTCCCTTCAATTTACAACGCTACTATTTACAAAAACGGAAACAATTAAGTTTTGATTCGCTACTAGAATTTTGTTTTCTGTTTAGCGATTCAGATTCAAAATACTTTTTTTAATTATCCTAATTTTTGTATTGTAACAACTATTTAATAAAATTACTAAATGTGTTATCTATGGGAGTTAAATTTTAACTCCCAAGCAATTGGATCCAACTCTTGATCACAAACTGACAGCATAAAAGAAATAAAAGGAAAACTTGCACTTTTAACTGTGATGACCTTTAAAACTGTTACTTTTATAAGAATAATAGTTTACCTTATCACATTGGTGGTGGCATGGTATAGAATGTTAAGGGATAATTTGGCATGGTGAAGGGTTCGTTGGAAATGATCACGGTAGGACTTTGAAAATAATTCAACCACGACGCATCTAATTGTTTGACATGTGGATGTGGGTGATGTGGGACTTCCTTTTTTGTAGTCATGGGTGTCTTGGGAATACTATTTGCGGACAATGGCATAATTATTGAAGGCCCCCAAGGAGTCACTTTTTCATTTAAGTCTTCATACTGGTCTTCTTCTTGTGGAGGCTCTAATTCTAATACTTCTATGATTCTAGGAGGGTAAAGTGAAGGGGCAGCTTCTGCAATCTTTACCTCTTGGTTTTCTTTTTCTTCTTCAATCTTCTTCACTTTTTTTTCTGTTGGCTTTCTTTCTGATTTTTTGACATCTTTATCTTTTGGGTTGATCTGATTATGATAGGCTCGATATCCTAGTTTTTCTAATTTATCAGATTTTTCATGCAGCTTAATGTAAGCTTTGTCACTCATATCATTTAAAACTACAATATCCTCATTTTCACTATTGTCAATAATGTCCTTAATTTGAATTATTCTCCAGCTAGGAGTAGGAACAGCCATTATGGGCTCTGCTTAATGAGTAATTTTAAAGTACCAACACCATTCACAGAATAGGATTCATTTAAACTTTTAACTAATAAAAGATGATGTTTTAATTAGTTTACTCGTTAAAAGACTTTAATGTGATTAACATCCTTTTTTTAACCAAAAGAAAATTGCCACACAGACAGAGAATTCAATTTTAAAAAAATAAAGCAAAAATATAGTTCAGGTTTACAATCTGGCTCCATTTTGTTCTTCAACAATTGAAAAAATTGAAGTCATACTGTTGAGGAAACAGCAGTTGAGCAGTGGACGGCTGTCGTGGAATGCGGAAGTGCAGGAGGGAATACAGTTTAGCAATGATGATTTTCGATGGTCTGTGTGGAGATCTTGCCGAGATTTGCAGTGAGACGGAATGCTGCTGTGGACCATACTTTGTTGCAAAAGCAAGCGTCTCTCTGCTAAAGGAGATCTGTAGTATGAGTATTGAGTAATGAACATCCACAAGAGCTGAGAAGGACAT
>JAQFZH010004048.1:0-12645 GCA_034695485.1 Entomobrya nivalis | reverse complement strand
CCATACAATATTTTTTGGAATAAAATATCTGACATGGATTCCTAGATTGTTTTCCAAGGGCTTGCCTTCTCCATTATAAGCAAATGAGAGCTCCAAGGTGTAGACGCTTTATCTAACTTCCCTACTTCTCTTCTTGTCAGGTAGTCGCTTCAACAGCTAGTGCTTAGCTCTACTCCACACATGCGCACTTAAATATATTTTGCATTATTGCACTTTAATTAATTTTTATAGTGTATATTTTCAACAGACGCAATTCACCATATATTTGAGTGTATACAATCTTGATTTTCAACTAAAAGGTTTGATTTTTCAACAATTTGTAAATAAAAAAATACAATCACAAATAAAATAATTCATTTAAAGCTATGTCCTTAGGAATTGTTCCATAAACACTGGTAGCGTTTCCTCTTTGGATTGCTATGCTAATCCTTTGGCGAAAAAATTAAAAGGATGAGGTTCTCCCGTAGACGATCGCATCCTATTTCCGAGTTCTTCGCCAAAACGGAGTGCTTCGTCGGAACATGCTCCAAAACAGTCCACAGCAAATGCGACAAAGAAATAACTGTAATGTATTTATTAATTGTAGTTATGTATTAATTGTCGTGTATTTTTTATTTTTCCTTTGAGCTGCAGCTTTCGCAGTTGAACCTGCTTGTTTGCTAGAATTTGTCAAGTATGATTCGCAGAGAGGATCAACGCAAGTTGCATCCCAGCAAGTCTTCCTTTGTTCCATGGGATCATGGTTATTCCATCAACTCTTTTACCATCATCACGGTCTATTCCGAAAAGTTCTAAAATTGATGGGATATCGGCAGATAATAAGCACGTTTGATGATGTCATTCAGTGCATGATGTCGGGATGATCTTCCAGCACTTTTTGTGCAGGAGAAGGCATTGTATCCGTATTCATCAGCGATCTTTCCACATGAGCATATATGACTTGAATATATTTTAATACCAAGCCTGAGAGCTACAGAAATTCTTAAAGATTCTGGGTCAAGGAGTGTACCAAGTTGTGGGGAAGGAACAGCATTTATCCAATCTCCAGATTCTTTTTGAGTGACTGTAAACAACGAGCTTTAGTTGTATCATAGGTTTTGAGTAAATTTTCAAAATATTTTTCAATGAGAGGTAGATCCCAGTTTTTCTGAATATGCGGGACTGCAGGTGTGACACGACTTGTTAATTTTATCCAAAGTTTCTCAGCAGTCAAAAGTAATTGATTTTCTTCAATAAGAGGTGAATGTAGTATCGACTTCGCTATGTTGTTAGCGGCGTAGGTGGGTGAGCAGTAGGCTGGTAAAGCAACGTCGATTAATTTTCTTATCCCAATACCTCCACTGGATACTGGTAGAGAAGCTTGGTTCAAGAATCGTCACATAACTTGCAGCTTAACAAACTTTCCAAAGCGTCTTTAATCATGGAATCAAGTTGAACAAGTATTTCATTGTCCCTTAAAGGAGTGGTTCGGAGCAAAAATGTCAACATTTGGGATAGCCATACAATTCTTGAGAAGGTACAAAGCTACGTGTGGGTTCAAAGTTTTGAGTCGATTTGAAAGACGAGTATACATGTCTAATTTTTGCTTAAATTGGCTTTTGCTGCAGCTTCCGTTAAAGGCGACCCTAACAGCGCAACTTCATCTTCATTTAAAATTTTGATTTCAGGAGTAGATTCCCGGAAGCGTGAAACAATGTGATCCTTCAAATCAGTCATTGGAACAAATAGTTACATTTTGATACACTAATTTGTAATCCAATTAAAGCGCTTTGTTGAATAAGGTGCTCCAAATCTTCTATTACTGATTCATAGTCTCCACAGATAGTTCCGTCATCCAAATAGAACACAACGAATTCAGAAGATAAAGCTTCCACTATGGGATGAAGAGCTAAACTAAAACCAAGACATCCTGCGGGACAGCCTTGCTAGCATCCAACAGCGGAAGAAATTGTCTTTGTATCATATAAAAGTTGTGATGGTTTTGAGTAAGCTTGCCACATATAAGGGTATAATTCCGGTGTTTTGGATTGAATTTGTTCCCAAATAGTATCTCTTAACCACAAAATTAAAAGCGTTCTTGAAGTCTATCTTGAGTAAAACTTCGGAGGGGGATGAAATTTCATTCAGGTATTTTCTTATACAATGCACTGCTGCTTCACAACCACCACTGATGGATACTCCAACTTGTTTCGGCCATAAATTGGAATGGCTGGTCTTTTTACTTATTTTTTCCGTTCCAACTTTTGCTGCAAGTCGCCTGAATATGTTTCCAATGGTTATAGGACGAATACGCCCATCTTTATTGTTTAATGCAATCAAGATCGCGCCGTACATGTACTCACACATAGCATCACAAAGTTTTCCAGCAAGGATGAAGTTGACTAGGTTTGTCAGGGATGCTAATAGTTTTAATCCAGAGGGTCCACAATGCTTGGCTGTCATTTCTTTAAGGTAACTTGGTTTGATTCCATCTATTCCTGCAGCACAACCTTTTGGATATTTATTCAGAGCATCCAACACAGATTTCTGGTCGATTTAGAGTAGAAAAGATGATGTGGGTGGAGCAAGTAATCCTATTACTCGAGATGAGGAGGCGTGTTTGGAAAGTAAAGCTTCAAAAGTGGAATCATTTTCTGGAGCAAGAGAATCATCAGAGGTCAAAAGAACCATTGCATTTTTAATGTCCGCATCAAAAACTTTTGCTTCTATTCTTTTTGCAATGGCTGATGTTTTATTTTTTTTCGAGTCAGTGGACCATTTAATTTGGCCATCTTTAATATTTTGTTTGACAAGAGAGGTGAGTGAAGTTTTTTCTTTTTTCTGAGGAAGGCATAACGAGCTATAGCTCCATAGGATTTCCAGGACTCTTAGTCATTTTTTGAAATAACCAAATCGATTGTATTAGATAACCTTTCTGCAGCAAAGCTCCGGGCTCCTTTTGGGATTCGGCGAAGAAGCATGATATTTTTCCTTGCTTTTGATATTTTAGTGTGGAAAGGCACATTTGATTCGGGGATAGGCTGTGAATCAATTCTACTTGGAAGTGGGAAATCCTGGCTGGCTGGCAAGTGGCTGACTTGGTTGTAATTTAGGTTGGCATTGTCCGCAATACCAGTTATCATCTTTTGTTTTGATTTTCTCAAATTCAGCATTGTCTACGTTAATACAAGAGCAATGGAACCAAGTTTTGCATAAATTGCATAAGATTATAGGGGACCCATCATCAGGTTTGTTACAAATACAATACGTAGGCTGCATATTCGAAGACTTCGATTTTTGTGACGGCTTCAAGGATCTTGGTTTCCTGTGTTCGGTTTATGTTGTCCAATCCGCCAAAACTTTGTCGTCTAATTTCACTTTTTGAGGCGGCATAATAGGATTTGCATCGAAGGTTCGAAATTTGGCTAGTTCTGAGTTAGACTGGTCCGGTAATTTGAACTGAGTTGATGATGATGGTAAAACAATATCAGGGATTAAATCAAATCCCGAATTACTGGATTCTGAACCTTCTTGAAACAAAAGATCTTTAGCTCTGGACTCATCACCTCCAATAGCATGAATCTTTTCAGAACTGGAACTAGCTCCATTTGTGCTCACTCCATTGCACCCTCTGGATAAATTCCTCAAGGGACCCTTCCTCGATGGTAATGAAGGGGAAACAAGGGATAATGGTCTCAAAGCAGATGCACCCATGACCATTTCATTCAAGGACGATGCAGCGTGTAAAAAACAGCGTTTCTTCCTATTTGATCCTCCATCCTCTGATTGAGAGTTACTTCGATTACTAAAGTGTGACTGCTGCTGATCTACGTCCAAATTGTTCTGTTCAGCCCCACCTGTGCCCTCTTCCTCCTCCTCATTGCCTTCCTCCATTTTTAGTGTGGATTTGGCGGTGTTGTAATTCGGTAGATGTAATGGTGGCTTTTTAGGTGCAGTAATATACGAATTGTTCCGCTGTTGTTCTTTCTTTCATACTTGGCTTTTGCTTTATAGTTTTAGTTGTCATCTAAAGGGCATTAACTGCAGGGCAAGTTTAGCTACGGAGATTACGTTAGTTGATTTATCAACAGTGGGCTCAAAAAGAGATATTTTGTTGGCCATAAAATAATTCGCTACATTAAATCGAAGACAAAACTAGAAAAATAATGTAACCTGCTAAACAGCTGATTTTGAAAGTGAGCTAGTTGTTTGGACAGTGGAGACACTTGCCCAAGTGATTTTAGTGGAGCAAGTCTCTGTCCCTTTATGTGTAGACGCTCCCTAAGTAACCCTTTTAGGTAAGGGGTATCCTGAGATTTTTATTCTTGCTTGAAAAACCACTTAGTGCATGTGGAGACTAGACTTAAGAGCCATATTACTATTTAAGTGGAAGACGGCCAAAGTCGGACCCTAATGAGTCATATATCATTCGAAATCTCTGGTTGAGTAGATTAAAAGTGTTGCTGGGCACAAGTTCGGATTTCACTTGCTAAGACAAGTTTGGTGGCTTTGAGGTTGGCAAAAAACGTATACTTTTAATGTTTAAGAATACCTGTTTGACCAAAAGAGTCAGTAATACTCCAAAATTTTGGCTAAACTAGCTATAAATCATCGCAAAATACGTATTTTGCACTCTCAAGTGAATCCATTTAGAAAAACTGGAAATCGGTTTTTTCGGTTTTTGACCCTTGCTACTAATAACCTTTGTACGTATTAGACGTGTTAAAGAGGCATAAAGGTTAAAAATATACTTTAACATTTTGGCAATTTATCGATCTTCAATCGAATTACACGATCATTTGGCGATAAAATGTTACATTCCACTTAAAAATTATTCGCCATAACACGATGATGATGGAATGCATTCTTATGAGTTCTTTTTAATTTAAACGTTTTTTTCTAACTTTAAGAGCACAAAACTTGTCTTAGCAAGTGAAATCGGAACTTGTGCCCAGCAACACTTTTAATCTACGCAACCAGAGCTTTCGAATGATATATGATTCATTAGGGTCCAGCTTGTTTAAATAAGCTGGACCTTGTCTGACATAATAAAGCTTGTCTTCCGTTTAAATAGTAATATGGCCCTTTACATAAGGTGATCCAAGGCCCATTCCTTATTTTCTAGTTCTCTGATTGATCGAATGAGCCTGCGGTACCCTATGGCGATTTAAAATGCTACAATATTCAAATTATAGATTTTTAAGATGTCTAGCTTGTTCCTTCTCCTCATAACTTGTTTTGCCGGGATTGGTTTTGAACCTTTTTGAATATCAGTTCAAAATTGAAATGAGTAACTACTTTTTATTAAACGATAGCAGTTAAACATTTTAAATGGCCCAAATGATTCAACGTCATCTCCTTCAATCCGTCCTCCACTTTAGCTATCCTTGTGGGTGACGACAACAGCTGCGGTGCTCAGGATGCAAGTGGCCAGAAATAGAATAGTCAAATCTTTCTTGAAAAAATCAATTTAATTGCATTAAAATATTAAACTTATACTATTGAAACTTAACTGACAACCCATTTAACTTTAGTAATAATTACCGCAAGTAAAACTTAATTAGCCGCATAAATCAACCACTAAATAATTATATATTAACTAATTAAACATCAGCCTTTTATTTATCCCATTTATATTTTTTACTTGTCTTTATTTTTAGTTCATTCGTTTCGTAGACAATTAGGAGAACAAATAAAAATTAACTTTTTAGCCATCCAATTAATTAAATTCCTTGATTTTCTCCGTGCCTCCTCACGCTCCCCCACCACCACTACCCTTTTACCTTCTCCACATTGAGGGCTGGTAAACTATTTCACTGGATTCCATTGAAATTTTAACTGATATGGCTGATCTATTTTAATAAATTTCATTGTTGTAAAAAAATAATTTAATTTTAAATTAATAAATTAATTAACAAATTAATTCATGAATAAGTTAATTAATAATTAAATTCATAAATAAATTAATCAATAGATTTAATTTTAAATGATAATCTATAAGAACTATACTCTTTACACAATTTAATTGAGTTTTTATTTAAAAAAACTTAATTAGTATTTATTTGATACGAAAAAAAAAATGTTATGCAATTTGTAAGCTTTAATTAGACAAAATACAAGTCATGTTAAATCATGAAGTGAGTACGTCTATGAACGAGACGAGTAATAGCAATGACTCCCTCCTGACCTCGTGCTGAGGAGGGGGTCTTGACGACCTCTATCGAAATACGAAGTAGATATTTTACCTATAAGCCAACATGTGACCTTTGACCCTCCCTTGTCGCGAGGGGGTTCGACCCCGGAAGCGGAAAATCCCTAGCAATGGAGCTCTTGTCCTGAGTGGAGTCTGTGTACCAAGTTTAATAAGAATCGGCTAAAGAGTTTTGAACTTTAAGCTCACACGGAGAGACAGACAAACTGATTACATCACTACGATTTCATCTGTAATTTGCTAAGAAGCCCGTACTGGCCTTCGCCAGTATACATCCAAACTCCAATTCTAGCGATAAAAATTACAAAGAACATACTTTGATCAATATTTTAGCTACTGGTAAAATAGAGGCTTCAGCTTATTCAAAAAAATGCTCCTATGATGCCCCACTGGCTCTCCTTGAGGTGGGCACGGGCGGTTCATATTTTAAAAGCAACCACAGGCTTTAATAAATCATTCATTTCATCATTTTTACCAATCAGTCAGCAAAGACTTCATGATAAACAACATTACATGTGAAAACTCTATTTAAGTTTCGTGCGATTTGGGGTTCATTTTCTCAAGTTGCCCCAGCCATCTATAACATTTTTTCTAGTTACCCCAGCGATCTTTAACATTTTCTCAAGTTGCTCCAGCCTTTTATATTATGTTGTAATGTTAGTACATAAGGCTCCTGGTGGCAACAAAAAGAATTCCGAAATTTCTCACCGTCTAGGAGTTATAGAGCAGGATAAAGTTGACCATGGAGCAAAGAACCCCAACTTTTTTACCATAAAATGTACCCTGTTACCTAAGAACATCATGGCAAAAAACATGTAAAAGCATGTAAAATATAGCTTTATGCATATAGCACTTTTTGTCACTTCCAACACCAAAGCATATAGCACTTCTTGCATTGCATTGCAAACTCTTAGATACCTGATAGAGTATCTAATATTTGATTTTCATGTTAGATCGACCAAAAAAATAAGCAAAAATAACACTTTATACCGGAAAACCTAAAGTCTGGCTGCTGTCGGCTACTAACAACCAGACCCTCTCTACCCGACACCCGACAAAGTACTCTCTACCCGCAGACCGACTACAAAATACCCTTTACCCACCCCAAAGTTGCCCCGAGTTGCCCTAAACTTGTCCCGAGTTGTCTCGACATGTCCCAAACTTGTCCCGAGTTGCCCCAAAGGTGTCCCGAGTCGCCCCAAAGGTGTCTCGAGTTGCCCCAAACTTGTCCCTAATAAACTACTTTGCTAATAAATAATGTGAAGATAAATATTCTACCAAAAAATTTGCTTTGTAATTGTAAGGTTTAAAATGTTTTCTGACAAGTTTCAGTAAAGTCCATTAAATCGATAGACTAAAAGACTAGAAATTGTCTAAAACCGTCTGTCACGAAATGATGCACTGCTTCAACCACTGCTGCAGCTTCACGAGGTTAGTGGCTAAGCCAGTCGACCAGCCTATGGCTCTGTGTTGGTTCGATTCTTCATGCTGGTAATAATTTTAGCTCGTTATTTTAAAATCATCATTCAATGACTAATGGCTCTTACTTATAAATGTTTATGAATTTTTAGAATAAGGGCGTTGGGTACATACAAGTAACCGTATACTAGTATATTCAATGGAAAATGGACCAGAATTTAAATATACCCATAGCAGATTTGCTAAGTGTAAGTAAATGTTCAAAGCTTCGCAATATTATAATCCGATCTTGAATCATATTACATTATAATTGAATAATATTCAATATAATTGATACGATTAAATCTTTGCCGCCCGCACATATAAACTCATATATATATCAGCATATATCCGTGTAACCCAACGAATTTAGAATTGTTTGGATGTATTCTGTAATACTAAATATTTTTTTTCAAAAATTGATCTTGCTTGGTAAATTGTTCTACGACGAAGAATTACTACTTGTGATTCACGTTGTGTGAAGGTCACAAATCGGAAGCGCGATTTTATGTCTGAACCAATAAAACGACACTGATGGAGTAGAGAATACATGCACTGTTCCTGGTCATCACTGCCAGTTTTGGTATTTTCACGCATACATCTTTTACTTTCTGATGGGTCAAGAATGTCCCACTCAACTTTTCCATAAAATAGAACATTTGCGCTTCCTAGTCGCCCGTTTTCCATTTGACAACCATCAGTAGTATAGTTTTTAGAAAATATAACCCCACACTAGAAATGCATTTTAGTTGCGGAAAATGGTCAACGAATGGACCGTGAACGAGCTTCCATTCTTGGTACCCATTACCAACAATTTCCATCTCCCGTTCTTCGCATAGGTCAGTCACATGGTAAACTTTACTCATGTATGGTTGATCTTCGGAATTCCACGTAAGCGACTTTTTGTCACGTTGACATTTAAAATCTGCTTCTTTTTAACTGAAAGACGCTGATAATTAACTGTCCTGTTAGCGATCAAGAGTGAAATATCGCTCTCCTGATATTCACGGTCGAATGAAATGGGAGAAGGCAGCAGCAATTTTTTTTAAAGATGATCCATTTACATACAAAAATTACGAATGGAGGTTTGAGAATCTCTGATGATGATGCATCTGATATAATGGCTGAATTAAGCAATAATGCACGCGACATCCGTGTAGCTGAAGTCTCACAGTCTATTGTGGATGAATTTTGGCTTCTTATTGAATAAAAAACGCTATCAAGTGTATCATCGAAAGACTTGGGGAGTCCACCTGAATCATGACCACCTATTTGGGAACTGACTGGACTATTTCCTGCCATTACATTGTCATGTTCCGAAAAATCTTCTCTTACTTGAACTGCTGTGCGGACTTTTTGAACTCTTGTCGCCATCTGCTCTGTTCCATCATCTTTCCGGAAATGGTCAGCATGCGATTGACAATGGCTCCTTTTTCATGGAAATCAAATTCGTTCCAGTGGACCACGTTGTCTGCTTCAATGTTATCGTCATTCGTCTTGGGATTAGCTTCTGTGGAATCGGGATTGGCACTTGACACGACCAATTGGCGTACAAGGACAGAATAAATGACGTGAAAGCGGACATATGTTTTCCTAATATATTTTTGTGAAGTAAGCTTGTTTTGTTTGATGGAGCAACAAGTTGGAGACTACTTGATTTACTTTGTGATAAAACTAAGTACACCTTTATAGCATGCATGTCATTAAAAGTATTCATTATAAATTGAGTAAATTACATCTGCTATGCTTCGTAAACCACCAGTTAACTTTCGTTTTAAATTTATGCTATTTAATCAACAAAATTAATTTGATTTTTGATAAAGTATGTGTTGGTTCATCTTATCACAGTTTACAATTAATGACATGAATGAAATTTGCTAAAAAGCAACAACCGATTTGCACTTCACAATGCACACTCTAATACATAATTACGTAAGATAAATAACTTAATATGCAAATTGTATCAATGTATTGTCGGCGGATGAATATGAGGGGGCGTAGGATGAATTATGGAGGTGGCAGGGTGAATGCTTATGCATTGAAGGTGGATGAAGGGAATCCGCTCGATCGTGGAGGAGAAATAAAGCCAGGGGTAAACACATGTAACTCAGAAGTAAATACTTTTTTCACAACTTTTATACATTTTTCAGAAATCTCAAATTCACAAAGTTTCTTGAAAAAGGAACAATATAATTTAAAGAAAGATAAGGTCCAGTCACAACTGAAGGTTGTTACTGGATGCTGGTCAACTGGAGTGTGCTCCGTTCTGCTCGGCTGCTGCTGAAGTAATAGTGAACTGGATGTAGCCTCGTTGTGTGCATGCGTCTTTTTGAGTGATGGTCTGGTGCTGTACAGACAGGGGTAATGTGAATGAAGAGTAGTGTATAGTGTATATGGGAAGTACACATACTACCAACCAATGTAGGTAGATGGGGACAGCGTTCACTTTTTCCATCTTTCATAGAAAAGAAGCGAGTGAACATAATTGACTGATTTTTGGTCTAGAGGGCGCTAAGGGTATCAGAAGTAATCTGCGAGCAGATAAGCTGCCGACAGATAAAGGTTCAAAGGGAATGACAAGTTAAGCTTGGACAAAGGTTGGGTAAAGGTAAAGTAATACAAGTATACAAACTTTTTCAATCTTCTCTAAAATAAAAGCGAGTGAAAATATTTGGCTAATTTTTGGCTTGAAGGGTCCTAATAATATAAGGAGTGATCTATTAAAAAACTAGAGGCCGACGATCAAAAACATAGAAGTTATGACTAATTAAAGTTAAAGGGTTTGCATAATATACATGCTTATATGTACCTATAATAAAGGTAATATTCATTTGGGCCACAGTATTAAACATTTGATATTTGTTTATATAAGACAATTTAGGCTAGATATTATTTCCAAAATACGGACATTACGTACACAACAATATACGTACATCGAACATGATTGACTAACAAATTACGTTTGAAGGTCAAATAAGGGTATGAGAAAATATTCTGGTCAAATGACATGATTATAATTATTAACATATGAATGAAAAGGAGCAGACAAATCATACATGCTACTGGCATAATCATTATCATTGAATTCACACTATTTGAATACAACCATTCGTATATTTATAATTTTGACTACCTATACTTTATGTACTTCTACAGTAGAGAGCATTTAAGAGTAAAAATATATGGGTGTAAATATATATGTTTAAAATGACATTTTTGTGCATTTACTATTTTAAGAAAGCTTCTCTATCAAACTAAGGAAAGAAAATATTTAAAGCGTAAGTAAATATGCTTGAGTAGCAAACAATGAGCTGAGAAAGTATTAATACGGCTACAGTCACATCGTCATCATGATCATAACACATTCATATAAAGAGAAATACACAATTTTTCACAAGACAAGAGCACATGTACATCTCCTCCCATATCTCTCCAACTTTCAAAACGAGCAAACGATACTAACAAAACTGCTCATTGAAGATATTCTTACAAAGACGAATCTATTCATTTTAGTTCTAAAATACTGATCTGGCCCGAACCAGAGGACGATTTTTTTGTGAGAAAATGTCTTTAAATTCGCAATTTCGTACTTGATTTAAAGTGTATTTACGTACGCATAATATGGACACTTATATTTTTGCATTACTTCAAAGTTTTGAATGACAGTCCAAATGTACCTACAATTATCTACTTTATTACGTAGATAAATCTCGATTTATCGTAGTTACAATTTTAGTTTGTTTGTCTGTCTGTCTGTCTGTGTGCGCTCTAACTTGGACATCCTTCAACCGATTGTCATCAAACTTGGCACACAGACTCCTCAGGTCAAGGGGTCAATCGGTAGACATTTTCAGCCAAATTGGTTTAACAGTGAAGGAGTAACGGTCGATTGACGGTTACATGCTTTTAAAAAAGGGCGAATTTTTTTATTGCACCAATCGATAAATTGATGTATTGGGATCAAACTTTGTCAAGACACCATGGTCTTAAACTCAATAGTTGTGGAGTAACGTTCAATTAACGGTTATATAGTGATAATGACAATGAATGAATTTATTGTGTTTGTCTGTCCGTCTGTCACCATGATAACTCAGGAACGCGTTGACCGATTTTGTTCAAATTTGTCATGTGGGTCACTATTGTCAACCGCAAGAAACCTATTGATTTTCAGCCCCCTTGGTCAAACCACAAGGTCAGACGTTAAAGTTTTCAACTTGTACATAGTGATTATTTAAATAGCGCAATCGAAACCTCTGGTCGAGTAGATCATGAATCATGTATCACTTGAGGTCACAGTGACCTGGATGAATCAGAAGTCGTAGTCAAATGTCGCAATGTCAAACACAAGTCATGTGACATTCGTGTGAAAAGACACATGTGACATGATCATTCGAAAGCAGTTTTCATTGACTAACTCAGGACAACTTTGGGACAACTCAAGATAACTTTGGGGCAACTCGGAACAAGTTTGGGGAAACTTGGGACACCTTTGGGGCAACTTGGGACACATTTGGGGCAACTCGGGACAAGTTTGGGGCAACCTTGGAGCAACTCGGGATAACTTTGGGGCAACTCGGGATAACTTTGGGGCAACCATGGAGCAACTCGGGATAACTTTGGGGCAAATCGGGATAACTTTGGGGCAACCATGGAGCAACTCGGGATAACTTTGGGGCAAATCGGGATAACTTCGGGGCAACTCGGGATAATTTTGGGGCAACTCGGGACAAGTTTGGGATAACTTTGGGGCAACTCGGGACAAGTTTGGGGCAACCTTGGAGCAACTCGGGATAACTTTTGGGGCAACTCGGGATAACTTTGGGGCAACTTGGGACACCTTTGGGACAACCTTGGAGCAACTCGGGATAACTTTTGGGGCAACTCGGGATAACTTTGGGGCAACTTGGGACACCTTTGGGACAACCTTGGAGCAACTCGGGATAACTTTTGGGGCAACTCGGGATAACTTTGGGGCAACTTGGGACACCTTTGGGACA
>JAQFZH010004047.1:0-12646 GCA_034695485.1 Entomobrya nivalis | reverse complement strand
AAAATTCGAGCAAATGCATTTTTAATATATTAATGCATTTCTCATCCTAAACTCCATTTCCTCTAATTGTAACATTTTTCACACATTTATATACTTTGCACTATAAAACAACCTCGAGTGATCTTAATCACGTGAATTTACACAAAGTTGAAAGAAAAAACAAACTATATAGACTAAAAAAGGTGAAATACATTTTTACAATTTACGTGTGGCAAATACACATTTTCTAACATAAATCTTTATCATGATCATTGCATGCCTAACATATATATTATACCTACCTTTTTTACAAAAAAACTTTAATCCGTTAGCTTCTTTCATCTAGTATTACAATTTACTATCTTTTCTCTACATCATCGCATTATATGATTTAAATCAAATACTTTTTAATAGCAAGAGTGTAAATGCTTAATTTCTGGTGGTGGTACTATCATCACAATTCACTTTGGTGAGAGACCTGGCGTCATATGATTTTGGAGAGAACAAAATGCATCAAATCCACATTTCACATACCTATGCATGTTTAATTGCAAATTCTAGGTTCTTGGATGTGATGAATGGGGTATTAATATTTAGACAACAAAAACAACAGCAGTAAATCAGCCTTTTCTCCACCTCCATTCTTATTACATAAGAAGTAGGTATTACAAGGATAGATACATTATGATAATGAGTTAGCACTTGTAAAACGAGTGACTTAAGAAAAAGAAAAATTCCTTCTGCATGTCCCTATCATTGATCATGTTTCACTTTGTTGTAAAAGGATACAAAGTGTTTGTTTCTAAGAATGCATTTGTTAATGTGTGTACATTTTCTATTGTTTTCACCTTTTGTTCTTTTCAGCAATGCATAATAAAAAGTGGGAAAGAAAATGTGCAATTTACAATGAAAATCCTCTCTATTCATTCAAAATTGGGAGAAAAAAAGTAGTATTTAGTATCAATATATGAAGTAGATGCACAGTTATTTGGTTGTAGTGAGCAACCTCCTTTTTCTAACCTCCATTCTTGAACAAAGCGTTGATGAAAAATGATAAGTTATTGTTACATTCACAGAACTTGTCTGATGTAAAATTAATATGAAGTGAAATATAGATAATCTAAGTCAATGATGACTGATTTTTTGGTAGATTACGAACTATTACTACTTACCATATAAGTGGGCATTAAATATGCAGATAGATAAAGTATATATAGAGCACTCTCAACATAAACAACACAATAATCGGACTACTTTATTTGCATAAATGGTTTACGTGTAAAACCATGCTTTTAAACATTTATGCCCTTGATTGAATGTAGCAGAAAACTACTTTTAGCGGAAGGAGAATTCATAGCCGCATTAAAATTACGTTATGTATAAAACTACTGTTAATAGGATAAAGCTTAAAACATCCTTGCTTGAATAAAGGTGTAAAGTTCCTAATTATCGTTTTAGTGGAGCTATTGTTACCGTTCTGGCGACAATAATTACCCTGAAATATGATATACAATCATGAGCAGAGCCACAGACAAGGTCCGAAACGTTTATTGGGTATACATGAAAATCGCCATTAACAACATTGTTTCTTTGGTGCACATAATATCATAAATCCAATATATATTGTATAAGACATCAAATGCATTTAGATACTCTTTTCTACACTTGTCGAATTTCTTTGCAAGAGCGCCACATTCACCACAAAAGAAAAGGTAATTACTATTGGGCATAGATTGCTCCACACATGAATAGTATTTTTTTTCAAAAGATGATAGTGATGATGACGAGTTTTAGAATAAAACACTATAGTATTTCACGTTGTTTTGCCACTTTACTCATCTTATCATTATCACTTGCTGATAAATTACCTGAATCATTGATCTTCTCATCAAAATACCGTCACTTATACAGCTAAAAACACGAAATGATGAATGACTTGATGTCACCACCTTAGCATTTTGTTTGTGAAAACACAATGGGACCTGCGGGTATTAACCATGACGAGACGATGTAAAGTGAACATCTTAATTACCCTTTATCGCAACAAGGCAATATTTTTATGTACAGATACAAGCTGGTATTCAGTTATATAAAAACGATTTTTCTGATATTTTTTTTTGAAATATACGTTATACTCCGTGTACAAGTTTCAAATCATCCATTGCAGATTGTCAGTAATGAGCGATTATGAAAAATGAGCTACACACATTTAAAAAAAACGTGAATACTGTATATTTACACAAACGACATTTTACAGGCCATTCTTTATTTGCCATTTTCACCACTACTTTCACGGCTATGTATTCGAAAAATACATTATCGGCTCTCGTTTCACTGCGACAAAGGATTTAACTGTTTGTTAATGACCCACATCCAACAATCAGCTATTAAGGTTGACCCTCTGTTCGTTAAATTTCCGGATACACTAAACTTGTAACAGAGAGTTCATAAAATTTAACTTTTCCTACTTCGGTAAAAATAGTTCTGGCACATCAATTTGTGTTCAGCTGTTATAAACAAGAATGGCGATGAGATGAGCAGGTAATAAAGTTACTTTTACTGCAATAGCCTAAAGCAAAGAATGTTTACATATACAATACATGAACGAACCATTCAACTTCGGTTGGATATTTACACATAGAAAGAGAAATTCATTTTATGAGTCAACCATTTTGGGCGTACATAATAATGAATATGTTCCCAAAATGAGAATAGATTCAAAAATATATTGGATACTGTATTGTACATAGATAGATATATGCTAATTTTGTTCATTTCATTTTACAAACTAGGTTAATAAATTACATACGGGTGCTTCATTATGTTTATGGTTAGCAATGTCAGTAATATAAAAATCTTAAACGATCGCAAATTATCAACGTTCTTTTTCGTTGTTCTATGTTATGCTCTATAAATACTTTTACACATTTATCCGTTAACTGTATTTTGACATATTCATGCATCTAATAAAAAAGATCCAATTATCAATCTGAAAAATTTGAGACCACATTTTGACCACCATATCGTCTCAATTAGTAGGAAAATATATATGTACTTGACATCATCTAAAAGCAATTTGCAGAGATAAAAACCCAAGTATCATCATCGCCTTTCAAAGTCATCAACAATCAACCACCCATCTATGCAAGTATTTCTATTCCCCCAAATAGATATAAAAGAAGAAAGAAACGTGAGGAAAGGATTTCGAGTCATACATTTTATAAATATGTTCGTGCAGTAAGAAAATTAAAGGTCGGTTCGATTAATAGAAATACCGGCGAAATATATACATACATACACATCAATTGTATATATAGTATACATTAAGTTCTTGTACAAAAAAAACTTATTTTATCGTAAGCTGGGGTGCGAGAAAAATATTGTTACATATGTATAACAAGTGCATTTCATTGCAATGTTAAGATAAGTCTGTCGATAGGATACCTGATGATAAAACGCGATAGAATTAGATTCACATGGTTGTACACTGATATCTCCTCAATCTCCTCACTATTGGACCACATCAGATCTACTAAAGAACGATGTATCGTATAGTTAACTACCAGAAACCAAATAAAATACAATACCAAAGAAGGAATTCATTATACATTGATGTTTTACTAAGTTTTATTTCATGGATAACAAAATGGATCATTGCAAATCATACTTCACTATGGATGCAATAGTGTCACATCAATTTTCGCAGTCTCAATTGTCTGAATTGAATTACTGAAACTTTTTACAATGCAATGTAAATATTTATTGCAAAAAAATTACTTTGATTAGAGCCATTTCATTAGATTACATTTATACCCAATAAAAATAATGATGGCGTTGGCGTGGTAAATGCTAATCTTAATAATAGACTAATATCTTTTAAAGCCTTATCATGATGGTCTGAAACACATGAAATCTATTGTAATTTCCTATTTCCCTTTTTAAGCGATGAAATACCGTTACAATACCGACAACATCACATCAATAACTTCGTAGAAAGAAATCCCTAGATATTCTCTGGTAAGATGATGATAATCAGTACTGCTACCACACAGCCGTATCATTAAACACTTTGCCATCATCATCATTGCACCGGTGAAAAGAAATACAAATTTAGATTGCACTGCTGCTGCTGCTCCAACATTTTTTTTTCATTCTTTTCATCTCTTTTTTTTTCATCACACTTGTAGAGCATATGTATACGTACAATTCAAAACCAGCACCGAACTCAATTAGCTAAGTTACCATAATGAAATTTATATACCATTCACGTCATCATGATCATCTAAAAGGAATACATACGAACTGCACTTTTTGTGCTCTGTGTAAATTCCTTATCAGGATATAATAGAGTAAAACAACAACAGTGGCTTTGATAAACCTATTTGCTATATCATCATCATTTCATCACCTTCAACATATCGGAAAATTGCAATACAATGAACATAAAGTGTATATATTATTTATATATATATATATGTCCTATATATATATCTTGAAATAGTGCACATTACATTACACTGCACTGCATTTTCTTTGTGGAGGAGGAATGGACTCATCTCACATTATTCGCATCGTTGATATACTACAAACATAGGACTCAACAATGTTGCACACCTTACATACAATGTGTATTTGTTGATGTTGTAGATGCGATAATTAGCTATTTCAATGAGAAAAAACGGCATACTCATCAAAACTATTGCTCACATAATGATGATGTGTGTGTATTTTATCTCATTTCAATGAGGTTGCTTTTTTTTCTTGTTACAACCTTTTTGAGATACACATAATCCTGTCATTATTCATCACATCACTCATTGTCATCGTCGTCGTCAGATCAAGAACAGAAGATGTAGTAATGGTGGTAGTAGTCACATAGTCACGTCAAGTGAAAGAACAGAACAAGTGACAAGTGGCACCCCATATGTTTACCTATCATTTATAGTTGTGCATCCGTCCATGCATTTTAATAAGAAACTGATGGGATTTTTTCCCAATACTCCATAATCGAAATTTTTGCTCACTTTACTACGCAGTAAGCGGTAGCCGTAACACAGTGATACACATAAAGAATTTCAAAAGCTTGTTATGTGACAGATATATATGTATGTATGCTAATATCCGCCGGAGAAACCACTACGGTATACGGCATATTTCATTTCAGCGTGAAATGTTGAATAGATTTTTTTTCTGCAAATTTTACGATTATGCCTGTCAAAGATGACATGCATGGGATGGAGATACATCCCTCCTCGACAAATGCATCGTTATAAATGCATATTTTTGAATAAATTGAAAGGCTCAGTAGAGCAATGAATAAACTGATGCAGTTTTCCTGGTCACATAAATGACCAGATTTACCCATAAAAATTACGGTACTAGAAACTATATTTTTCTACAAATGTTAATTTAATATTTATAAATATTTGCAATGTGCGCATGTAGATTTAAAGAAGAAAAAAACATGTTGAGCACACCAACAAACCAAAGTTGTACCATAATTATTGTGCGCACAAACATTGTACAATGTTATTACAATGTCGTGTATCGATAATACCATGAATTACTCACAAGTAACCGGGTATCATATTCTCTCAGTCGAGAGGAGTTCAGAGTTTCAGTTCAGTCAAGTTAGACCTGTTGCTAGTCCCAAAACTAGTTTTCTTGAATATCTTGGCAATAACTAATGTAGGTAACCACTACCATCACCTACAAAACTGATATGGCATATAGTGCTCAAAAAGTATATGTACATTTAGAAATGGTGGGATTGTGCGTTCCTCTATACGGTCTAAACAATATTACAAGGAAAGCGTAATATATCACCTCTGACCCTTTGTATAAAATGAGAAGAGAAAAAAAAACTGTGCTTTTGTTTCTCTCAGATTTGCAGCTTCCTGTATTAACATTCTTACTGAATGGCATGCTTGATATGTTTAGTCAACACCCCACCATGTATCGTTCAGGTTGTTCGTGTAGTGGTTGTAGATGTGATAGTAGAATGAGTGGCACCCACATACAATCATTTTTTTCCCGTGACATGATTCATTCTTCGTATCGTAGTTTTGTTCTGTTCAAGCTTAGCATTGAGACTTCTTCGGTCGGTTATATTTTTGCCCTTATCAAATCGTTCTCATTTCTTCGCTCCACAATGACAAAAATCATTCAAGTAGTAAAACCCTTTTACGGCAAAAACGACTTTATTGTGAACGGATCCAATTATTACTGCGAGCATCCGTACAGATTATAATCTTTGCATTTCCTCGCAAAGTCATACATGCAACATAGGTACATACAAACTACAATAACAATTTGTTCAGTGCTAAACTTGTGAGCGAGAAAACACATATTTAGAAATAAATTGTCTAGTACGGCTAATCTAAATTTGCATTTCTTCGCACGGGTAATGTGGGATTCATTGATAAAATAGCTATAACTGTGGCACATCGCATCAAAATATATAGTGGTACTAAGAGTAAATAACAGCACACCAACAGTATCAATTATGTAAACGAGCAAAAGTAGCAAGCTCCTCTAGTCATTATCATCGATGAACTGGCATATTATTCTGGGCAATCATTTTTACAGTAAGTTTGTAGGTTTTTTACGTAGTAAGTACATCCGATAGTGGAACACTATAAAAATGCAAATTTTGGTCACTTAGACTACTCAGACAAGAGTGTGCGGAGATTCTATAGGTATACAATAAAATGGAGAACAAACTTCTGCGGGTATTCTAACTCAGCGGCCAAAGTTTCCATAAAAATGTAATAGAATTAATGTACTGTAGTAGCGCTAGGTAGCATTTATCTAAAAACCTTGAAACGGATCATTTGTTAAGATACATTTCATGACTCTTGATATCACGTACTTTTGGATATGTAATTACATTTAACTGCAAAATGCCTGCTAAGTTTTCATGAACTTTATGAAATATCATAAAAATGTAAAAACTGTTAATAGAGCCATTACTCCACAATATAGATGCAAGGGTTAACGTAACGTAACAGCAGTAATAAATTTTGTACACCTATAAAATTTGCATATACAAAAATGGTTTAACAATGTTGAGAAAGCACTCATGCAAATAAAACGGCTTCAAAACCGCTAAATACATAATTGAGGGCGCAGCGAAAATTAATACATATTCTATCGCCATAATTTCCGTGATCATAAAAAATATTTATATATATAGGGTTAATAATTCTATGTAGGATGATTACGTGATATATATAATTTTGCATTCGCGAGTTAATTGTAAATGTTGAACACTTAAAAGATGGTTTTATTTATAAAAAGTGATCATTTTTATCAGATAGATAAAGATTTTGAAGATTCCGAAGCATATCGTTGTTGTTCTTGTTGTTGTTACACACTAAACGTCTGAACCACAAAATAAACGAAGCTGAAAATTGGAGCTCCAGCTTGCCAGTCAGTAAGTCAGGAGTGATATATGGGCTCGCTGAGTTACCTTGATTGTTCATTTGATACACATTCAAAATAAAAACATTTCTCCTTTGATTTGTTTTGCATGTAGTTGTTATCCTCCTGTGGCTATGCTACAAGTGATCTTTATAGACTGCACACACATCATGCTTTATTTTGGTTTTGATAGATGTACATGCTTTATATACAAACTCAGACTTGATGAATGATGAATGTATGTATCTATGTAAGCCACAACAACAATAAAAAAAGACTTGTGAAATGGTCCAGCTGTGAAATAATAAAAAAGACATAACAATGAAGTTGTTCAATTATTGTTATAGTCGAATAACCACAGAGCCACAGCAGATGCACACTTTTCTCTTTGAGAGAATGAATGATTTTGCTTGAGGTAACTTGGTACTCTTGGCCTTCGGCTCTAAATGTTGGTATGTGTGCTGCTGTGCTTGCAGATTTTAAAAACTCATATTCATACATAGATTATTTAGAGTTATGGGGAATTATGTGGTAGCGGTGACGACAAGATAAGTCATGACCCACCGAGAGTATCTGCCCCGCTGCTACTGCTCAGCAACCGATAAATTCGATGGATAAAAGTGCACAAGATGAGGACAAAAATGTTTTATAAAACGCAATTAAGTAAATCTTGAATAGGCAATCAGTAAAATACTAGACAAGACTCACAAGAAAGTTTGATACATATATGCCTTTGTACAATGTTGTCTGTCATGTACAATCAAACTTTATTTGGGAGCATCAATGACGATTTTTTCGACAAAACAAGAGCAGTCTTATTTATTCAAAAGGATGTTATAGGGCTGCGCAAAAACAGACTTCACACGACGTTTTACGTGTGTATTGTACACAAAAGGGACATGGCTAAAATGCTGTTTTTTCTGAAAGACTTTGAATTTAAATTTAGAAGGTAAAAAATTAAAATGACTGAACATAATGAATATAATAGTTATCATAAAAAATGCAACAATGTAATGCATACAACAATGAAGGAGTAGTAACAGAGAAACTTCTCTAATGTGTTCACAATAAAACCACAATAACACATCACCTATTTCAGAGCCAGCTCCTCAAGTGATTTCTTTTTTACTTATAGTTTCTAAAAAAAATTCAATGAACTAGCTGCAAAGAAATTATAACGCATGCAAAAAGGGAATGGATTTTTTTCACCATTACCAATTGACAATTGAAATGCGTCCATCTTAATAGCCAAAATTGGGACTATAGTATAATGATTATTGCCACGCCGTGTATACTTGTGGTTTAAACAAAATAGGACAAGATCATCATCTTCAAACAACAAACTTGTTAGTAATAAAAATTTACTTGTCAGGTAAAAAAAAACTGAAATTCAATGGGTTGTAGTAATGTAGTATTACTTATTAGCTTATGCCAAACACATAAATTTTGTATTTTCATTTACTAAGGAACATTTTAAAATCATGTACGTATTTATGTGTAATAATTTACTGACATGTAAGTTCTGTTGCTACAGTTGTAGTAATTATTCCCCAAAGGTGGATTGTAATATGATCGACTTTCAGTTCCGATCCGATGTTAACGCCAAAAGTTGGCCTTGATATTGTGCTGTTTAACGGTGAGAAATTCGTTTAAAAGTTCATGCCCAGACCAGACTCAAAATTAAATAGCAAATAGCCTTAACTGCTGTCTTCGTTGTCGTTCTTCTTGAATGCAGGTTAAATACAACCACTTCTTGTCAAAATACTTTTCCTCTTTACGGCAGCTTGTACTTTTTACAGAGCAAACGTATACGTCGTAAAACTGACATGATTACAAGTTTCAGGAAAACAATGCATATATAGAAAATGGCATGGAGGAATTCGAAGAAAATTACTTTTTATAGCATTGTGGGGATTTTTGCTCGTGTTGCAGTCGTGTCCAACTCTAACCAATATGATGTAATGAAAATAAGAATGAATTTTCTCGTTTCATTATTTTACTACAAAACCACCAGAAAGAGGATGCTTTATAAATGCAAAATTATATCGTATTCTTGTCTTGTCGGTGCATTTATTTTGTCTCGCTGCTGAAAGGAGTGAAGTGGTTTCAAAATGATATTAGAATACTTTCTTTGGCTTTGTCCACACCAATATTTGCGTTGAGTGGAGACGGTACATGTAAATTATGACAACAATGACAGGATGAATGTAATGCACGACAACACAAGAAAAGTGTTGTAAATAAGCATTAACATCATCATCCCCATCATCCGATAAGTTGTAAAGGATAAAAGAAACAACTCAATTTTACAAAACCAAAAAATAAGACTCCTTTTCTACTACGTTTCATTTTTGTCCTAAAACAACCGGGTTTCATTTCTTCGACAAGGCAACAGGCAATGCAAGATTATCAATGTTCTACACCATATTTCCGAACTTTTTTGAAAGCAATTCGACTACATAGACGCGATGATACCTACCTGAATTGTAGAACAGCGAGACTGATTTCTAAAAACCTACATTCCTCAATATTTTACGAGCATTTTCACTTGCAATACATTTAAGTGTTATTGCCTACCGGATCCGCGAAGTCCCCTCTTTCTCTGTATATTTATCTCAAATTTCTTACTACCACTTTGCATGAAATATACATAAAGACAAGTGCATATATACATTTAAACCATGCATGATGACAGGCAAAAGACAGCTGCAGCAAAGAAATGTCTCACAATGAAAAGAGTTTTTTTGCAATGTGTAACACGTATAGGTAAATAAAATGGTTTGATGTCTTCATATGCGGTTGTTGATGTGGTACACTGGCATGACATTTTGGTAGTATTTTCTTTCTAAATTCTGCCAATGTCCCTTTCTTCAAACCATGGGTGCAAAAAATTTAGTAGTGCTTATTTTAAACATGTTGAAAGTGCCCACCAACCACCTGTTTTATACAGTTTACCTTCACGTTGTGCCTTGTGCATTGTTGCACTTTTCGTTAGGACTAATGCAAAAAAATCAACAGGTGGGCTTAAGATTGTATTCTCTATTTTTGCGAATTATCTCGAATTGCCATCGCCTCTCAATCTATTTCACCTATCTATTTAATTCTACAACTTAAATATGCTCCATTTCTATGCAGAGTACATGCGTGTTGAGCTAAAGTCACGGATATTTATCTCAAACAACATCAATTTTACTTGGGTAATTTATTTTCAACAATAGTAGCGAAAATAGGCATTCCCTTTCTTTACAAAAAAGTGTACAACATGTGCCCGACAAATAATAACTACTTTTTCTCTTTCATAAAAACTTAAAATACTTTCAATGCTTATCTCTTTCTATCTGTATTTATCTGTTCTAATATTGTCTTCCGAGGAGAGGTTCATAAGTAGATACAAACAAAAATTCATGTTTATGTTTTTTTCTATGTCACTAGGTGCCTTGAGCTCATCTCAATTCCCAGTTTTCACCCTATACGCACAAAAGGTATGTTTAAGTGGACATTGTGACCGAGCCTGGGATTACGAACGAGTGCCAGACTTTAAGATTAAAGCCAAGGGTCAAGAACTAACCAAGAAACAAAGGAAAACTGGAAGTCGAACAGCTTGTATGGAATTATGTTTGTCTGAGAGAGACTTTGTCTGCAGGTAAGCTTAATTTTTTTTGTGCCATTATGAAATTTAATATTACGTTGCAAAACAGTTATAATACACAACACAATCAAAAAAATCCTCATCCTTTTCGGTCAATCCTTTCAAAAACATCACACTGGCCTACATCGGCATGCAAGGTCAAGTTTTGGCAATTCCATGCAATCATAGTTAGAGCCACAGCCATTTCTCGAAAATAACAATAATAATTTATTATTTTCGGTTGAAAGTCAGAGTCAGTGGTACCTACTTGTATGCCAAAAAACGTAATGCTTTTGTACTTTTGCTATTACATGTAAAATCTCACCTTTGCCCTCTTTCATGAAACACACCATTACACATAGCCTACAAACATTGTTGTCTTCTTGTTTGCTCGAAGAAAAGTGTATTTAGGTCATCAGTCAAGATTTTTCGTCTCTTTTAAAAACAGAAGGAAGAAGTAAAAAAAAGTTGCAATGATGGAGCAAATGTCAACAGCTAAACTACTGTATTTGTCAGTCACACATGCACTTATTCTTCCATTGTAATAAGTATGAGGTAAAAGGGAACAAAACCATGAAGAAAATGTAACCTGTTTCACCACATATAGGAAACAGTACTTGCATCAATGTACATTTGAAAGTATGACATAGCATGCAAGTATAATCGCCTTTTGAGAGATTACTTGTTGAGAGGATGAAATAAAAAAAAGTCTGATTAATATAGTCCACACGGCAGAAGGTGACTGGCGTAAAAAAATAAGAGAGAAATGTGTCATACAATAACACACCTGAAACAGTCAGAGAGGAAAATTACTCAGTGACAAGGGGAAAACGACACAACAAGTGATGTGATGTTTGTTTAGTTGGGACTATGTCTTACATGCTTACTTTACTTTCTACGTCACAATGCCCGACGCGACGCGACGAGTCTTGTACTTCTTTTCTGAACACTATTTTAATGTCGTGATTTTCTTTTTCATTCATTATTCTTCCAATTACACCATAATGCAAAAATATTAATGCTTTAAACATCAGTAGAACGATCAGAATAGCAAAGTCAATGTTAATAAGAAAACAACTACGTATCATTACAAAAAGAGATAATGAGGATGTTTGAGTACACCAAAAAAAATCATCAATATAGAATGGTGATTACTAAAATAAAGAGGAAAGAGAATGAAAGTACCGGTTTAGTAACATAAGGACTACAGACGTTAGTATTTTGTAGGGCTTTGTTTTTCTTTTTTCTGTGATCTCTCCCTCTGCGTGTAGTCTTCTCACCTAGAACTGAAATGATAACGAAAAGAATGGAAGGAAGACTCCTCGTCTGCCCTTGTGTGTCATGCAATACAATACAGGAAGTCTATTGTACTCTTGTAGCAGTTTTTCAAATATTTTTTTTTGCATGTATGATAATAATCAAAATGTTTGTAAAAAAACATGTACCAGACTGAAATACAAAAGTGCCACGATTATTTGACATAGTTTATTCAGGTTAGTTGTCACTTGTATTTTTAATATAAATTAGGTCCAACTTTGTGCAAAGCTAGACGAGCATTTACATACAACATATGTAGGAGTTTTGTATTCTCAAGAAGAGTTTTTGTATTAGTATTTG
>JAQFZH010004046.1:0-12650 GCA_034695485.1 Entomobrya nivalis | reverse complement strand
AATTCTATGCTTTACAAATTTCACATTAGTTATTAAACTATATTAAATATTGCACATTAATTGTTTTGACCTTACTCACTTTTACAATGTTTACTTTCAATGGCCAAAAATTTCTAACTGATTCATTAAACTTTGAGTTTTCGTATGCCGGCCTGACTGAATTGATTCCGCTTTGTTAAACAAGTTTGTCATTTTTCGTGCTAAAAATTTCGTGTAAATAATAATATTCTTTTTACTCCATTCAAAATCCACTTTATAGATCTATTACTGAATGCTAGGCACATATTAAACACATGATCATGTTTTCAGTTTAAAATTCTTCAATGCATGTGAACGAATGCCAAATGTAGAATAAGTAAAAGGAATGGGTATGCATTTTGTATGCACTTGTGAGGTAGCACATCAACTAACCATCTTTTTAAGCACACATGGGCGGTCGTAAAAATAAGTACACAGAAGGTATACGCATACAGAATGTGGATTACTGAAGCAACAGCAACTTAACTCCTGGATACCAAAAGCATCACGTGACGATATGAGCAGAATGCACGAACATTGCTCAAGCCAAGCAGAGGCAGAAAGGACAGTCGCCATACAAGTAAAATTATACAAAATATCAACATTATCATTTTGGTATTATTACAGCCGTTACTCTTGCCGAAAATACTCAATTTTTCGTATTACCTTAGTTCTTTTCTGAACAATCACTCTATTAAATGGGAAAGATCATTTGAATTTTCGATAAAATTTTATTAAAATAAGATCTAAACTGTATTGGATCCCAGCCTACACCGGCACATACAGCAACAAATTGGTTTAGAATCAATTTTGGAACTGTCAAATAGTCCTTTGTTTCCATAAAGCTCTTGTAACTCATAGCAACCAGTTTTATTATAATTTGTCATTGAAATGGCGTCCAACAGCTTTGCCTGTGGTTCATGTGAAAAAATATTTCGTTCCAAGCGGGCTTTAGTAGCTCATACTAATGTCCACCTTGGGATTCACCAGTGCTTATTTTGTAACAAATCGTGCGGCAGAGTAGACCATCTTTTTACTCATTACCTAAGCCATATTAATGAGAAACCATACTCGTGCAAGTTGTGTGACAAAACATTCGTTGATAATAGCAACCTGAAGACGCACATAAATACTCACACACACGAGGAATCTTTCAAATGCAACGTTTGCCAGAAGTCACTCTTTACTAGACGACTTCTTAAAACACACGAGTTGATCCACAGTGGGATTAGAGAATTTCAATGTGAGCACTGTGACAAAAGTTTCACCCAAAAAGTCAACTTGAAAAGACATCTCAACCAACATAAAACTAAAACACCTTTCAAGTGCAGTTTATGTGACCGGTTTCTTGGATCCACTACTGCTCTCCAATATCATATTCAAGTCCATACTGGAGAGAAGCCATTTCGATGTAAATTTTGTCTGAGTTCATTCGCATTAAGGAGTACTCTACGTCGACATGAAGACACGCACAATGATGTCAAAGGACATAATTGCTTAACGTGCAATAAAAAGTTTTCAAGGAAGGGTCACTTAAATAGGCACATGACAATTCACACAAAATTTAAAGCCTTCAGTTGTGAATTGTGCGAGAAAATGTTTACTGAAAATGGTACCTTAAAAAAGCACATAAAGTGGGTTCACCTCCTAATCAAGGAGCACAAATGTAATTTGTGTGGAAAACAATTTTCTGAAAAGGGAAGTTTAGTATGCCATATGAGAGTGCATACTGGTGAAAAGCCATACAAATGTAATAAATGTCCCGCTGCTTTTACACAGTCTAGCAGTTTGAGCATACATTTAAAAATTCACAATTAATTCAGATTCTTAATGTTCTAACCTATTTGTAAAAACAAAAACGTTTTAACAAAAATGATCAAAAGATTGCCGGAAATTTTCATGTTATTGTGGCTAATTCCAATGGAGTATGCTTTTAACTGTAAGACTGTTCCTTTAGCTATATCTTCAGCCTAACAAGTTTCTTTTTCTCGTAAAATAAAATTTATCACCTTAAAGTATACTTTTCTAAAGCGACGTGTATTTTGATTACTTCTTTATTCTTGTTATTATTATGGTACTTCACAACGCAAATAAATAAAGCCGTAAATATTAGTTGTCTTTTAAATGTGACACTTTTTGATGATAGATTTTTTGTTGTAAAGTGTTGACGCATAGCTCATCGCTTTTTCCGAGGAAGTTCCTCGTCCAGCTCATCTCAGAGCTCAAGAAAAAAAAATATTCATTTTTATTTAAAGCAAAGCCAGTGAAGAGATGACTGTATCGCAATTCTTGCAAAATGACTAATTATTTTTATTAGTTCATTTGAAAATATTAAAAAATCAAGTCAGATGGCTTCTTTGCTATGCTTGCAATGATGAAGAAGGTAGAGTTATCCTCACCTCTACCATAATTCCACCTTATCATGAAGGTAATCTTCATCGACTTAATGGAGATGATTAATTGAATCGAGATCAACGGTGTCGTGACCAAGTTGAGAAAGTGACAATTAAAAAATATCTGGTTGACTGCCTAATTAGTGATCAAAATGTATATTCAGCGACGTCACCTCACCCCCTTCAGAAATATTGGGGTGCTTTGAGTCATGATAATTTGAAGTGATTGAGCTGTGTACAAAATAAATATATATTTTTAATTAAAATAAAGCCATTTTTTATTATAAACTAAGCTGAATTTTCAGTTGCAACTGATCCCAGTTGCAATTCATTATTAAAAGAGATCTGGAAACTTTAAACAATGAAGTTTACACATGAAAAAAGAACAGTACATTTATTACGACAAAAGACAAAGTAAAGTATTAATAAACATCCAAAACTATTTCAACTCAAAAATAAACAACTTCTAAAATTAAATTTTTATGGTAAATTAAAATGGTTACGATATTAATCTTCAGGTAGTATATTGTTGAAATGTGCGCATACATTCATCTAATAAAACTATTACAAAGCAGCACAAATTACAGAGCAACACAAATACCCACCAAAGAACATTCTCACATTTTTCAGAAAGAAACGAATCGTTGCTTCTTTGCCAGTTCATATCCAGTTTATTTTATTTGCCATTACATTCTTGGAGCATGGAATACAAAGGGTTTACTAATTCAGTGAGCTCATATTTCCAACTGAGTTTTCAAATGACGGCCCAAACTGCTCAATGTAAGCTTATGAAATTAACAAATGTTATGGTAACCATAAGCGAACTGGCTAAATGCACACCAATATTCATTAAATAGCTTCAAAACTGACGATATCATCTTTAATGGTTTTAGTTCACGTCGAATGTCGTCAGATAGTGTTTACCGCTGTAAGTACCTTGCCATTCAGAGAATTTTAAAGAGTTAAGTGCAACTTTCTAACTGTGTAGACATTTAAGATACCGTTGGTGTTTATTGATTTTGTAGTAAAAGAAGTGTTTACTGGGAGTAATCAAAGAATCGAGCTGAGTTTATTTGTTTACCTGAAAAGGCAATCATTCCAACAAAAAGAGTCCCTCTCATACCAAAATACGATAACTTTAAACCATTTATTCAAAAACATGAATTAATTTCATACGTATTGAGGTCACACAACTTAATAACAAAATTAACTCAAAATCTAACATTGTATCTAAATATTCAGTATAAAAGCCGTATGGTATTAATTTACAAGAATGTTTTATAAATGGGTTTATTCATGACAGAAGAAGCTTGGTAAAATAATATGAAAATGGTGACATTTGAAAATATTAATGCGTAAATCTTGAATTAATAGTCCATTTATATAAAAAAAAAAGTACTTTAATTGAGAACTCTAGATCACAAAAAATAACGACTTCATTTAAAAAATAACAGAAGAGGTCTACCAAAAAAAATGTAAACACAATTCTAAATAATATATGTATGTACCATAAGTTCTAACCAAATATTAAATAATAATTCCTCTCTTCATATTTACAAATATATTTGTCAGTTTCAATGATTTAAGAGCAACAACTGGGGATTATTTCGTTGAAACTAATTGTGCGTTTTCAAATGTTTGCTTAAAGGCCCTGAATGCGCAAAAGCCTTAGGACATTTTTGACATTTGTAAGGCTTTTCACCAGTATGAACTCTCGTATGAACTACTAAATCAGCTCTCAATGGGAATGATTTTCCGCATAAATGGCATTCATGGTCCTTAGTTCGATGGTGAATACGCTTTATGTGTACATTTAAACTGCTTTGTTCGGTAAACGATTTTTGGCACAGTTTACATTTGTAACTGTTCAATTTAGTGTGAACATTCATGTGCTGCTTTAAATTGCCTTTTGTTGAAAACTTTGCATTACACGTAAAACATTTATGTCGTCTAACACCAGAATGCGCATCCTCATGTTTTCTTAGGTTACTCTTTAGTGAAAATGATTTGAAACACATTTCACAACGGTAAGGCCTCTCCCCAGTATGTGCTTTGATGTGGTTTTCGAGAGATTGAGCTGAACAAAGGCACTTCTCACACAAATTACATTTGAAAGGGGTTTCTGGTTTATGCGTATTCAAATGTCTTTTCAAGCTTGTTTTGCGGGTAAACAGTTTTTGACAACGCTCACATTGAAGTTCTTTGAGCCCACTGTGTAGCACTTGATGACTTCTGAGATTACTCATTTGGTTAAACGATTTTTGGCAAACGTTGCACGAGAAAGGCTTTTCTCCTGTGTGACATTTAATGTGCTGAATTAGTAATGAATCTTGAGAAAATGATTTGTCACATAATTTGCAGAAGTGGGGCTTCTCATTTGTATGTGAAACATTTGTTTTCTCAACACTAAATTAAACAGTTACAAATGTGAATTGTGCCAGAAATCGTTTACACAACAAAGCAGTCTAAAGAAACACATAAAATGTATTCACCATCAAATTATGGACCACGAATGCAATTTGTGCGGGAAATCATTCGCAATTAGAGCAGATTTAGTAATTCATACTAGAATTCATACTGGGGAAAAGCCTTACAAATGTCAAAAGTGCCCGAAGGCTTTTGTAACATCAAGTAAATTAAGCAATCATATAAAAATGCACAATTGATTTAAACAAAATAATGGGCCAGTTGTTACTTTGATATCAATTAGATTGAAAAAAAAATATTTGTAAATACAAAAATTGGATGTGTTAATTTATATTTGGTTATAATTTATGTTACATAGATTCATTATGTATAAATACGCATAATTTTCTTTGATGGACCTTTTATTAAAGTAGTTGTTTTTGTAATGTAAATTTCTAAATTGAAATACTAATTTCACGCATTTAAAATTTATAAATAGATTATTTATATATGGTTTACGTTTAAATGTATTAAGTATCACGCAATATTGATAACATATCAGCATTCTTCTCTCATGAATAAAGCTAACCATACATCTAGAGCTCAATATTTTATAGATATCAAAATAATCTTTTCCTTCAGTGTACTATTTTGACAGCAAAACTTTCCGATGATCAAACATTATTGTAAGTTAATACCATGCGGCTGTTATACTGAGTGTTTACATACAATGCTAGATTTTATAAAGTAAATTTTGTAAATAAGTTTTGCAACTTCAATATATTTGGAACATTTTTTTAATTAATCGCTATCAAGTTAACGTATTTTGTTTCAGATCATTGTATTACAATAAGCACAAAATGATTGCCTTTTTAGGCAAACAAATAAACTCTGATCGATTCTTAATTTGCATGTTTCTAAAATAAAACATCGAATATGGTAAAATGGGTATACAGGCAATACTAACATTGATTCATTTCGTCACTGGGAATGTTTGTGTTAATTTCTTTTGAGTAGTTCTTCTGAACTGAAATTTGTGCTACGTTTTCCTGGTTTAAATAAATAAGTTAATGCGTAAAGTTCAGCAATATAAATATGCTACTTAAAGTTGATGCATTATCTGTGTTTTGAAGAATTATTTGACTTTATATATTATTTATTGATGAGATGTAGAAGTTTTTGACATTTATTAATAAAGTATTTTGCCTTACGTCGAAACACACTGTGTTCATTTCAATGTTTAAAATTAATAACTTTCCATTTAGGAATGATTTGCCATCAAGTTTGAGCACCAAATTTTACTGTTCCATCATATCTCTTGTTATTTTGATAGCCCTTAATTTACAATGGGGTACGAAATACCAATGAAAATTATTTCCATACTCTCTTTGACTTTTTAAAATGCACCACCATTGAAAATAAAATGTTGGAATCAGTTTATAAGTTTATTGTTATTTAATAATCCAATTGCATTAAAATTCATAAACTTCTACTAAAGATATATTCCGTTATTGACTACCGATTAGCGTAGCTAGGTAGTTAATGAGATTACGATCCTGTCTGTCTGTTCGTCTGTCTGTCTGTCTGTCTGTAGACACCATATCTCGAAAACCACTTGACCATTTCACACCAAACTTGGTTCACAGATACCTTAGGTCAAGACCTTCCTTGGGATTGAATTTCAGGCCCGGGGGTCAAACTTGACCGGAGATATGGGGGTCACAAGGTCACATGCATTTTAAATGGCAATTCTTTTTTATGGTCGAAACTGATACAGGATCGACAGCTTATCACAATGGAATGCATTTCAGACCCCAATGACTCCCCTGTTTTTACATGTTTTTGTCTAGCATTATTCTATTGGTCATAGCGTTCGATTTTGTTACGGAACATACGTCTCAAGTAAAGGTAAACTTGGAGGTGATTTACGAGCAGAGTAAACTGTAGCTATGGTTTCAACCTATAAAGTGCTTGCTTACGCGATCAAAGTGGGTGTAAAAGTACTTATCTACAAGAAAATGTCGAGTAAAGCGACAACCTGTAAAGTATACCTGCATATGTATCTTGGAAACAAAGATCAGCGTGTAACTTTGGACTAGGAGTCCATTTCGGAAAAGTGAATATGTGGCATAACTATTCATATGAAGTAGTTTTAGCATGCTTAGTATGAAGGCTTAACTCTGGTCACACATTCCAGGGTTCCCTCGTTAGCGTAAATGTACCTTGTGCTATAGCATATCAAATCGCTGCTGACTTTATGTTTCAAATTTTTCCATGCCTAAGTGCGTAATAAATAGTGTTTATACGATATTTACAACAGCTTAGTTAAACCAGTGCTAAGCATATTAGGATTAGTGAGTGAATTTAAATTTTTGGATTTAAATGAAAAAGATTTTTATAAACTACGAAAACAATACATAAAAATTAATATTATTGGAAATGTCTACCATTTAATTTGACTGCATGAAATACAAATTTGCAAACAGAATATTAAACATTATTTTGTACAAGTTCATTCGATTTTTTGAAGCGCATTTGAAATGTTTTCAAAAATTGATACCCGATGGCTGTATGTTATTTGTTGTCATTTTGTGCCAATTACAATTACGGTATTTAAGTTCTTGCTCGAATGATTTCCTGAGGAATGGAAGTATAGCAAAATCCATGCACAAATATGGAAGTGTACTCATAATTTAAGCCCCTTGGCTAGATATTCACAAACCAACATGTACACCAAACGATGACATGATGACATATGATAAACAAAATTAGAGTCCAGCGTCACTCAACTTATTTGGTGCCCTTTTACGGATTTGTCTTAGCATTCATCTTTATAAATATTTTAGCAGTCCTTTGTAATTTCAGAATATGAATGCCAAACTATTAACTTATTATTTAATAAAGTCGAAAAAATTTCCACCATTTTAAGTACAAAACTACATAAACTCCTATTAGCTAGTTTCACATAACCTTACTATATATTGCGATACTCTTGTGTATTCGAAGTGTTTCTATTAGCCTTAAAACTTTTTATCATAATTACAAGGTAAATTTTGTCCAGTCATAATTATGATATTATATATAAGAAACTTTAAGTTAAATTTCATAGCACCTTGAACTCAAATATTTGTGTAATACGTATTTGATGTATAATTTTGTATAATAACGTTAGCTAATTTGTTTGCATTTTAAAAGCATAGAAATATTGAAATACACTTAGTTAAATCATATTGGACCATTGCGTTTAACAGAAACATAGTGATGTTAGCTTTAAAACAACAAAGTGTACCATGTATAGGCGTTCCGTAAAGCGCCGCAAACGAACTAAATAAGTAAAGTTCTGAGACCAGTTTGCCGGAAAAGTCGTTTGAAGTTTCCTGAGAATAAATGCGGCCATGAGGAACCCATATGATATCGTAAATTCAAAAAAATACCCGATTAAAATCGTACGAAATCATTTGTGTAGTTTCGCATGTCGGCTGAAATTCCTTGAACTTGCAGACGAATAGTTGCATTTGAAACATTTGAAGGGTTTCTCGCCAGTATGAACTCTCACATGTTCTATTAAATTACCACTACAAGCAAATCCTTTCCTACACATATTACACTTGTAATCTTTAATTCCATGATGAACATTTCGCATGTGTGATTTTAAACTTCTTTGCGCAGTGAAAGATTTGTTGCATAGTTCACACGCATAGAGCTTTAATCGATTATGACCGATTTCATGTCGTTGCATAGCACCCTTATTTGCAAATGCCTTATGACAAATATTACAACGGTAAGGCTTCTCTCCAGTATGTGTTTGAATGTGGCTTTTAAGAGAACATGCCGATATCAGGAATTGGTGACATAAAGTACATTCAAAGGGTGTTTCCATTTCATGCGTATTCAAATGGTTTTTCAAACTTTGCTTATGTTTGAACGTCTTCTCGCAAATGTTGCATTTGAAAGATTGGATCCCACTATGCACCAGCTGGTGTATTTTCACATGAGCTCGTTGAGCAAACGACTTTTGACAAATGTTGCACGAGTAAGGTTTTTCGACTGAATGATTTTTCATGTGTAAATTAATAGCTGCGTCTGTAAATTCCTTGTCACACAATTGGCAGAACTGCGGCTTCTCATTAATATGCGATCGGTAGTGTGTAAAAAGATGATCATCCTTGCCAAATGATTTGTCGCAAAATACGCACCGGAGAATTCCAAGATGAGTTTTAGCATGTACTCGTAACGTTTGCTTAGTTTTAAACACTTTTTCACATTGAACACAGTTTAGGGCTACCGAAGCCATTTCAATTTCGTCAATTTGAAATTATTACGATTGCGTTTTAGTTCCTTAGTATGAGTTGTTCCAATGTTTTAAACAAGTAAGCTTGATTGATTCCTTTAGTTGAATGGCGAACTTTACCGAAGAAGTTAGGTTTTAAATTAATCACACATATGTATTTTAGTATACACTATCTGTATTTTTGACAAACTGTGAATCTTAGACTTGCATGTAGATTCGTCTTTCTAATACCTTGGTAATTTTATTCCTGTTTGCTTGTTTTTAACGGTGGCGCAATAATAGTTAGTGTCTACTTTAAAAATTTATGCTTATACTTAAATTTATGGAAGAAAACAATTGATTTTAACTTTCTGCTTAGTTCAAGAGAAGGACCAAACCGTCGCAAAGAAAGTTGATTTGGTTTACTAAATCTAACAACATTCAAAAGTCGTTCAATTCTAACGTATAACTAGACACATAAAATATGCATATTGCACGTGCATCTGAATTCTGGTGCTTATGATTAGTTATTTATAAGTCCCGTACACAATGCATATCCGAACAAGGATGGAATGCCAAGCATTTTTGTGCACTCTAACTGATAAAACTAACAACGATGTGAATATTCAATAGGATATACACGTAAGGTTAGCATGTAGCATTTGTTTAGTTTTAAGTTGGTTTGGGTGATTGGTGCATTCACATAGGCATTGCACGTAGATTTATTTTTGATACATTATTACTTACTGGGCATTTGAGTGCACGAACTATATTTGTTCATGAAAAGTATGTATGCAAACCAGAACCGAGTAAAAAGTCTGTGAACGAATGTGAAAATTATACAAGAATGAAGGGCTATTTAGGAAAATAAATGTGCATGTTGAATGTGTGTATGGGGTTGTAGGTATGGTATTTACGTCTTTACAAAGCGTATTGACTGTGTACATATATGAAGCTGAAACCAAGCTGACACAGACAGAAAGCATTCATTCATTCTCTTGCTCTATTTCATTGTAAACATTGCATGTAATTTACAGGGACCACCTGTAGCAATTTTTAATTCATTCATAAAACCTTAGTACCGAACACACACGTTCTCTTCAATTGGTGAAATTACAGTTTTAGTTAAATGGATTTCTGGATTGCATTTGCTGAATATATTAAGACCCAAGTTGCTTTATGACGACCAGCCATATGCTTAAACTGATAGGTTAATTATAATCTCTGCACCTAACACACGTTCATTTGGTTTCGATAAGGTTTTGCAAATCAGACCATTTGTTATTATTATTATTATTATCCTTCATTGAGATGGTTCTCGAGAGTTTCAAGTGTGGTTCTTGCGAAAAACTGTTTCGTTCCAAGAGAAATTTAAATGTACATGATAAAGTTCATCTTGGAATTCACCGGTGCTTATTTTGCGACAAATCATTCAGCAAAATTCAGCATCTCTATATTCATTATCAACGACATGTTAATGAGAAACCACACTCCTGCAAGTTGTGTGACAAATCGTTTGCGGATAGATATGCTTTAGACGCACACATACAAATGCACACTAACGAGAAGCCTTTCAAATGTAGTGTTTGTCAAAAATCATTCTCTAATGGAAGTAATCTCAAGTCGCATCAATTATTCATGCATAGTGGGATTAAAGAATTTCAATGTGAGCACTGTGAAAAACGTTTCTACCAAAAATATAAATTAAAACAACATATGTATACACATCAAACAGAAACACCTTTCAAATGTTCTTTATGTAACCGGTTTTTGGGATCTGCCACTGCTCTCAAGCGTCACATTCAAGCACATACTGGAGAGAAGCCGTATCAATGTCAGATTTGTTTCAGTTCATTTACACAAATGACAAGTCTAAAGCAACATGAAGTCACGCACAATGACACTAATCTGCAAAGGTGTACGATTTGCAACAAAGGGATTTCAAGTAAACGTAATTTAATTAGGCACATGGCGGTCCATACCAAATTAAAAACCTACACATGCGTAATGTGCGAGAAATCGTTTACTGAACGAAGTAACTTGAAAAAACACATAAGTCGAGTTCATCAGAAAATGAAAGAGCACGAATGTAATTTGTGTGGAAAACAATTTGCTGTAAAGGGGGATTTAGTTCGACATGTGAGAATGCATACTGGCGAAAAGCCTTACAAATGTCAAAAATGTCATGTGGCCTTTGCACAATCAGGTGATTTGGGCCGACACATGAAGACACACAATTAAGTATATTCTAATGCACAAATTTTTAGTTTTGAGCTATTGAAAAACGAAAAAGGCACTAGTAAATAAAATGTAATATATAACACTTTTTTCGATTATATTTATTTTGTGCGTAAAACATCTTAATTGTATTTTGTTTAGTTTTACTATTGAAAAACATTTATGTACGGTTCATATTCTTTCAACTTGAATGCTAACTCTACATAATTAAAATTCAACGACTTTGTTATTACGAGAAGTATTAACTTCAAATCTACCCATATTATTTGGCTTGTAACTTCGAAATTTAACACCGACGCGTTTTCTACAATCATGGAGGTTGTTTGGCAACAATTAACGTTTAATTTAGTCCGATGTAATGATGTAAATGACATTTGGCTTAGCCGTTTTGCCAAAATAATAACCGGAAGTGATGTAGTCAATGTTTACATTTTCCAACGACAAAATGGCCTAAACATACTAGAACATTCTAAAGTAAATTTTATAGAAGCTTGAGAAGAAATAAAATGTGTAGATTTGAAGTAAATGCCCAAGGTATTTAAGATATGTATGTATATTATTGGTGGCAAAGGTCATTAAGCAATATTTTATGTATTGTAAGGTTTTCTTTCTTTCCAGAATAAAGCCAATTGTTCAATTAAGTTTGAATTGTTCATTATTTAAAGCCCTTCAACTTCCAGCATAGAGCTGATCTCAAAATATACGGCAAAAGTTGTATGAATAAATTTTATTTGAAATTAAACCTTGGCAGCTTTGTTTATTGTATGTTTAGTAGCAATTTCAGATTTTACAAAGTAACTTTTATTAAGAAATTATGTATTTGGATGTTTTCCTTAGAAAATACACTTTAGAAATTTAATTGGTTAAAATTTGTTGTCTTTTGGATTTCATGTTTAAAAATATTCTAATCCATGCGTTATAACACCAAATAAAAACTTTTTGCAAGTACCATTTTATACACATTTTAAAAGAAACTTAACTAATGCTATGAAAGTCGATTAGGCCAATGATATGCAATATAAGTAGATATCCTAATTCAAAAATTTATTGGGCACAAGTAGATATTGTATAAAGTAATCAAGACCACTACTAAATATGCATACGTTTTGAGGAAAAGTCTGCATTTTTAAAAGGATTTTTTGTTAAAAAGATCAAATCGTTTACTAACTGTTTTTTTACAATTTTGCAGCACGATTTAAATTTTAAAACCTTTCATCTCTTTAAAACGACCGATATTTCACGCAATTATTTCTTTAAAAAAACAACTAATACAATTAAAGAATAAACAGCAAATTCAAAACCAACAGCATCATTGTTTGACAGCG